>JAFEMH010005566.1:0-158441 GCA_022495995.1 Adenophora triphylla var. japonica | reverse complement strand
GTTTATCAGCTTATTTATCATGTTTATCATGTTTATCATTTGTTTATCATTTGTTTATCGCTGTTTATCATGTTTATCATTTGTTTATCATGTTTATCTGGCTTGTTTATCATGTTTATCGCTGTTTATCGTTATCGTTATCATGTTTATCAGTTGTTTATCCAGATTTGTTTATCAGTTGTTTATCATGTTTATCATTTGTTTATCAGTTGTTTATCATGTTTATCATTTGTTTATCATGTTTATCATGTTTATCAGTTGTTTATCATGTTTATCGATTGTTTATCACGTTGTTTATCATGTTTATCGCTTGTTTATCGCCTGTTTATCATGTTTATCGATTGTTTATTAGTTGTTTATCATGTTTATCGCCGTTTATCATGTTTATCGCTGTTTATGTTTATGTTGTTTATCGTTGTTTATCTACACATTGTTTATCATGTTTATCGATTGTTTATCATGTTTATTAGTTGTTTATCGATTGTTTATCATGTTTATCATGTTTATCGGTTGGTTTATCGCTTTGTTTATCGCTGTTTATCATGTTTATCAGTTGTTTATCGCTTGTTTATCGATTGTTTATCATGTTTATCGCTGTTTATCGGTTGTTTATCGCTTGTTTATCATGTTTATCAGCTTGTTTATCGGTTGTTTATCATATTTATCGCTTGTTTATCGCTTATTTATCGATTGTTTATCGATTTGTTTATCATGTTTATCATTTGTTTATCATTTTATTTATCGCTTGTTTATCGGTTGTTTATCATGTTTACCGTTGTTTTATCGCCTGTTTATCATGTTTATCGCTTGTTTATCATGTTTATCAGTTGTTTATCAGTTTGTTTATCAGTTATTTATCAGTTGTTTATCATGTTTATCAGTTGTTTATTAGTTGTTTATCAGTTGTTTATCATGTTTATCAGTTGTTTATCAGTTGTTTAGATCTGAATTTCTCTCGTTAGGGGTTTTAATTTGATTCAGTTTGGTCATTGAAATGTGAGAATTGGATGGAATTGGAGAGTCAATTCGTAATGCATGCACCTTGAATCAGTAAAATTTAAGTTGTTAGTGATGAAGATTAAGCATTTCGAATTAAAGCTTTGTTGAAGTAGTTTGTGATCATGCAGAAGAAGAATGATTGTTTTACATTTTATGTTTATTTATGTTCTTTTTCTTTTTCTTTCTTTTTTTTTAAGAAAATAGTGCTTTCAATTTACAAAAGTAGTTTTTTGTAATTTTTATAGAAGTTTTTTGTAATTTTCATCTTGTGTGTATTTTTTTGTAATTTCCATCTTTTAAAATGAGTTTTTTGTAAATACCTCGTAGTTTGAAAGTGGATTGCACATACTATAGTATTTAGGATGAGTGTTGTTATTCATACCCGTAGAAATATAAATATTTAGTAAACCGTATTTAAAATGGTACTTCAACCGATTAAAAAAGAATGTCCATTTTGAATTTTAAGAAATTTATGGAAAATGTTGATTTTTAATAGGAAAAAATCATTAACATCTCGCTATTCATTTTTAAACTTTTAATTTTGCAAAAATATATTGAGCTATGAAAAAAAACTGAAAAAAAAAACATATAGAGACAGAGTTATTTGAACGCAAAGTTTCAAAATGTCATTCATTATACATTTTGAGACGAAAAAAAACACATACCCTTCTCATCTCATTTAGGAAGTGTTAATGATAAGCATTATTCTAATTAATTGTAACTCCCTGAATGTATTATTACCACTTTCCTTCATTTAATGAAGGAATGATTTAATTCTCATCATGGGATGATCATAATATTGGAACGTTATACTTGGTACAAAATCAAATAAATTTCACAAGATTGGCTTTGAAGCCACACCCTACTACTGTTCTCTCTTGAAACCCTTTGAATTTCTTTGATGAACATTTCTTTATATCTATTTCTCTTAATTGTTTAGTAATCATTATAAAATCACATAAAATTACTATGTAAATGAAAGAAAATCACATGCAATGAAATTTTAAGCGTCTTCAGAATGTGTATTGGAGTAGACCAAGTGTGTTTCACGATAACAATTGAACAATCTATAAATCAGATAAACCTGAATTAATCGTCTTGAAAATGTGTATTGGAGTAGGCCAAGTGTGTTTCACGATAAAAGATTAAACAATTTATAAATCAAATAAACCTGAGTACTACGTTGTTCAAAAAACTATCTTTCAAAGAGAATACAATCAAACTTTTTATTTGCTCGGACTTGTACCCACGCGTTATTATATATGTACTTCTCCGGATGAATTATTCTTCTTACTTTATTGTTCCACATGCAAAAAATGTTGTACTTCTAAGTGTAACCGTGGCTAGCTAATTTGTTCTTATAAAGAGTTCGAGTTTAAGAGCCAACTTCCACTCATTTGTGCATTCTTAAACATAATTTCCAAGAGGATATATCCACTAGAAATAAATACTGGAGGGTTCATGCATGAGTTGAGTTCTTGGGGGATAAATACGACGGCGCACGATCTTCAGTGTCACATATTTACCAAATAATAATGGCATTCACATTTACTTATAGTAACACTCATTAATTGCTTACTAGTCCCTTCACTTTCCCTATATATACATCTCCCTCCCATCCATTTTTGCAACTCAAAAAGATCAGAAATCATTAAACATAACTACGGCTAAGTTGAGTAGTAGTCCAATAAACCAGAAACTACTCTCTCTCTCTCTCTCTCTCTCACACACACACACACACACAATGATCATGGGAAGTCAATCTGTGAGAGGATGGTCAAGTTATAAAGGAGGAGAAGTTTTCAGTTTCCAAAGCCAACTTCCCCCAATGGATTTCAGGTGGTCACAAATTTTTGTGTTTTTCATCAATTTTCTTTTGACTTTTGTATTCTTGTTTTCAGTTCACACTCCAAATTCAACAAGTTTTCTTCTTTATATATTCAAGGAAAAATATGCATATATACTACTCTTTTACATTATTAATACTCGTGTTTTTATATTTGGGTCTTGGTGTTATATGTAGCTTTGTGAATAGTGGGATTGCTGATGATCAACTGGATTGGCACCCTTATGATATTCCCATGCAAGCGGCTGGATTCGATGCTCTTTCTATGATGGAAATGGTTTCCAAAGATCTTCTCTATTCTCCGCTCGATATGATCCCTTCCCAACAGAATTATCTTCAAGGTGATCAATTTAGGCATTATTCATTTTGATCATTATTATACCACTATACATATTTTTTATTGTTCTTGAAAAATTCTTTTTGTAACATTTGAATATTGTAGGAGATGGTCGGAATGGGCATATAAGTGGAACGAGTAATGTTTGGAATGAAATGAAGTTGGGTTTCGTGAACGAGCAGAATCAAGGACTATTGAAATGTGACAATCAGTATATTGATAACTATGGAGGGGATCAGAAGGGGAGTATTGTAATGGGTGATGATTTTGAAGAAGGGAGGAAAGCAAGTAGAATTAGGCACAGAGAGGAGAAAGGCGGAAATAGCGCCTCAAAGATGTTGAGTAGGGAAACTATTTCTCAGTACTTTTACATGCCAATAACACAAGCAGCCAAGGAGCTCAATGTTGGTCTAACTCTCCTCAAGAAAAGGTGCAGGGAATTGGGTATTAGGCGTTGGCCTCACCGCAAACTCATGAGCCTTCAAACCCTAATCAAGAATGTTCAGGTTCAATCTCTCTCTCGCTCACACACACACACACAAAAACTCATGATCCTTCAAACCCTAATTAACTAGCATGGTTTTTGCATGTTGAAAAATATATCATAAAATAATTAATTAGTTAATCCCTCTGTCCCAATTGAAATTTTTCCTTCAGATAACTGTTAAAAAAATTCCTTCGGATAACTGTTCCTAAATGATTTTTTTTTTCATAAATCATTATATTTTTGGAAAACTAAATTTTGAAAGTGTACATCAAGAATGTTTATAACGTTTTTTTTTATTAAAATCAACATTTTCAAAATGGCCCTTAAACTCATAACAAACATTCATTTTGAGACTGAGGGAGTAACTATCAATGAAAATGTTGGGGATGCAGGAACTTGGGAAAGAGGGAGGAGACGAATCAGAGGAGAAGTTGAGAGCAGCAATAGAGGTACTAGAGGAAGAAAAGAAGTTAATGGAAGAGATACCAGATATGCAGCTTGAAGACAAAACAAAGAGGCTTAGACAAGCTTGCTTTAAGGCTAACTACAAAAAGAGAAAGATCATGTCTGGCCCTGGCGGAACCATGGTCGAATATCAGTCTCCTTCTAGTGGCGGCTGCAGCCATATTTCTGGCGCCTCTGATGCTATTACGGAGTTTTGGGCTAATAAAAAAGATGTTCTCCCTGATCTTGACGATGACGAAGAAGAAATAAAGTCGCTTTTGTCAGATTGTTTTTCTTCAAACAATAGATCACTCTTTTAAATTACTTGTGGATCATTTGTCTCTCCTCTCATGTGTTAATATTTCCCAATAATGTTAGAATGATGTCTGCACACATGAGTTTCATGACTTGGTTTTCTGAAGATACAATTTTTTTGTGAACATATGATGTAGTTATGGGTGAACTGATTATAGTTGTTCAATCATAGGCAAAACCCATATTTTGGTCACTAAAGAAATGCATGTTTTTGCTATGTCCTCATTGAAGTTTATTTTTTGCAATGTCTTCATTCAAGTACACAAATACACGATGTTTGCAATATCTTATAAACGGAGACGTCAATTTTTTAACGGCAGAGGGTCACATGCTATCACGTGACCAACTTCCATTATAAACTTAACTTTTCATATCAAACACCACCACATACTATCAAAAAAAAAAGACCACATTGTTTCATTTCCATTTCTTCAAATTCATATCAAAAACACCATTTCTGATGGATTTTCAATAACGGAAAGATTAATTTATAATAGTTGTTAGCCACGTGATAACACGTCTCTCTGACGTTAAAAAAATTGACGTCTCCGTTTACGGAGTGAGTACATTACAAAAGTCATGTACTTGAACGAGGATATTGCAAAAAATAAATAAATTTCAAAGAGTAAATTGCAAAAACATGGTTACTTTAGTAACTAAAATATGGGTTTTGCCTTCAATCTATTAGGAATATAATATTTATATTCTATATTATATATCTATAGTATAAATCACACCTCCACTATCTACAGTACTATGAACAGTTTCAATGGCCAAATTTCCCATTTTGCCCTCACTAAGTTGTCCCTTTCCCATTTTGCCTTTAAAAAAAATGTGTCCACGGACACGGGCTTAATTAAAAAAAAAAAAACGTGTCCTCGAACACGGGCTTTTACTAGTTGTTATATATTTTATATAGTTTAGGAAACTCAATCTTTGTATTAGATTACACTACAAGAAAAAGGACTATTTACGGCGGTTAAAATTCGCCGTATATAAAACGCGCCCCGCCGTAAATAGTATATACGGCGGACTTTCCGCCGTAAATAGTCCAACGTATAAAGCCTCGCCGTAAATACTATATACGGCGGTATAACCGCCGTAAATACTATATACGGCGGAAACCTTCTAACATCATAATCAATTGAGTCTTTCATAGCAATTCTTTTCTTCCTTGTATGATTGACTTCGTTTCTCTCTCTAAAATATTATATGATAGCAGAGCATTAAGATCCATAATAGGACTTCTCCGCCAAATCCTAGCGGCAAAACCCTAAAGCCGTCACACCCTTGCTTTCGCTACCACCATCAAAACCCCACTCTTCTCCTTCAAACACACTCGACTTATACCCTATTAGCCGAAACCTTAATTTTTTTTTCTCCAACGAAACCCCCTCCACCTTATACACCATCGCCCCACCCAAACACCAAAACTCTAAACTACACAGCTCGGCAAATCCTACAGCCGAACCGCTACCCTAGGCAAAACCTACCACCCTTGCTTCCGCCAAACCTCCTCACCATCTCTACTTTCGCCAACCGCCAACATCAAAAACCTACCCTCCTTCAACCCCCTTGGCAAAACCCTACTGCCAAAACTCTCAACACCTCCTTCAAACCCCTCGGCTCAAACCCTCCGTAGGCCGAAACCCTATTTTTTTTCTCTATTTTCAAACCCCTCAGCTAAACCCCCTAGGCCGAAACCCTATTTTTTTCTTTTCTCTATTTTCAAACCCCTCGACTCAAACCCCCCTTAGGCTGAAACCCTCTCACCTCCTTTAAACCCTTTGGCAAAATGATAAATGGTTATTCTATAGTCATTTATAGCATTATTTTTATATCATTTACTTAGTTTTTATTCTCATTTAGTCTTCATTTAGTATAATTTAGCTTCTTTTGTTCTATATCTTCGATTTTATGCTTGTTGGTATGTTTGAGCATTTATACAGATTTTTAAGATGATTCTAGGACAAATAAAGCTTGAAAAATATCTAAGGATCAAAGCTAAGGAAGGGACAACTTCAAACTTGTCATCCAGGCCAAATCTGCACTGGAGCGGTCGTGTCTTCAAAAGTGGAGCGGCCGTGCAACTGCCTCTGTCAAAACCAAAATGACCCAAGTCCTATGGAGCCGCCGTGTCTTCAAAGTAGAGCGGCCGTGCAACAAACCAGTTCAAAAAAAGAAATTTGGCGCCAAGGCTTGCACGGCCGTGCAAGTCATAACTCACGGTCGTGCACTTACTGTTGCCGGTTCATAAAGACACTTTTTGAAGATAGCTTTTTGAAGAATTGCAATCTTAGCTTAGAATGCCTATTTAAAGGTCCCTTTGTATCAGTTTTAGAATCAGAAATTCATTGAAAAACATCTGATTTACATATAGAATTACTCTAGCTTATTACTTTCCAAATATTCAAAGATTCAACATTGTTCTTGAAGATATTTTGGAAGGAAGAAGCAATACAATTTCTGAAGTTTACTTTCATCTTCTACATTTCTACAATCATAAGTCCTTCTTTTCCCTATCTTTATATAAAATTGCTTATGTTTGTTTTAATTATGGGTTGTGAGTAATCCCCCGAATTCTTGGGATTGGAAACTCAACGTTTTTATTCATCATCTTTATAAATCATGCCATCCTCTCTCCATCTTAACAATTATCTTCACATTAAACTCTAAATGACTTACATTTTGGAGACGTCTAATTTGTATGATTCTAGTTAATCAAGAGAAGTACCTAGCGGAGAATCTCGATTAACGGAACCATATGAATGAACTAGGTTTCATTGATCACGAGAGTAGTTCAATGGCCTAGAGATGTTCCTTGAATGGAAAGTACGTAGATTTATGAACATTAATGGATCCTTACTAAATATGGGCCATCGAGAGATAGGTCATAATTAGTGAAGGATACAAATGCTACTTGCTTGATCGTGAGAAGTAGCGTAGGCTTAATGTACCATCCTTGATTTTGATGAGCACTTCTATTTTCAAAGGCATGAATAATTGATGAAAAAATGACTATATGAATTTCAATCCCGAGAATGCTTCCATATTATAAGAGTTCAATTTAAGTGTTTAGTGTATGTTTTTAGATATTTTGCAAACCAAACCATATTTCTCCCAATCTCATTTATATTTCTTAGTAAAGACAAATATCGTTTAAAAGCAAACCCTGTCTCTGTGAGATCGATCGTACTTGCATTAGCTATACTATTATAGCCCGTGCACTTGCGGTATTTAAAAGAACCGTTAGGTTTGAGACAAACACAAAACCCACCGGCCGAAACTCTCTACATCTCCTTCAAACACCCTCGGCAAAACTCACCGACCGAAATCCTCTACATCTCCTTCAAACACCCTTGGCAAACCCTCATATATAGCCGAAATCCCTCTCCAAAACCCCACCGTCTCCGACATAGTCATGCACGTTCGGGAACACATCCTTCTCCACCCACTACATCAAACCCGGTTCATCTCATCATTCTTCAAGATAGGACTTATTCAAAGATCGTCCATCTTGCAGGGGCATATTAGGAATATACTATTAGAATTCTATATTCTATATTATATATTGTTATATATTTTATATAGTTTAGGAAACTCAATCTTTGTATTAGATTAGGAAAGAAAATATTTGTATAGATCTAGAAACCTTCTAGGAGATTACCTCCATTCATTGTAAACCCTATAAATATGTACTACCTCTAACATCATAATCAATTGAGTCTTTCATACCAATTCTTTTCTTTCTTGTATGATTGGCTTCATCTCTCATATAAGATTTTAGAAAGAGAGACGAAGCCAATCATACAAGGAAGAAACAAATTGGTATGAAAGACTCAATTAATTATGATATTAGAGGTAATACATATTTATAGGGTTTACAATTAGTGAAGGTAATCTTAGAAGGTTTCTAGAACTATACAAATATTTTCTTTTCTAATCTAATACAAAAATTGAGTTTCCTAAACTATATAACAATATATAATATAGAATATAGAATTCTAATATTATATTCCTAATACAATCATATTACTCAAATAGACATATTATACAATCGTACTCATGGTGGTTCCGAAAAGATAGTCTAATTTTGTTTTTAGTTTTGTTTTTAGTAAGTCAATTTTAATGAACTTACACCAATAATTTACTTCAAACTAATTATTCTAATGAAATTCTCAAACTTGTTAACGATAATATTTTTAATGGTATATCTATAAATTTACTTTTCAGTGTTCCTCAAGTTTTGGGTGGGCCTGTGGTAAGCCAAATTGACTCAATTGTTTGTACGTGGGCCGGTTTGTGGTGCTTGGGGGGTTTTCGGGCTCGAATCAGTCGGTAAATGTAAAAGCCATCAGCAAAGGTACTGGTGATGGAGGAAGCTCTGATGAGGATGTTGTAGTGAGAAACAATGGGGTTTGAGATTTGGGAGAGAAATCGGAGGTAATAGGAGAAATATTGGAAGGGAGGGAGGGAGGGAGGGAAGGAAAGACGGGAGAGGAAGGCGAGGGAGAGAGTGGGATGTTGGAGAAGGGAAGTTGTGAGGAGGTGAGCATGGATTTGCAGCACCAGTATCCTACTGCTCACTTTGGTGCTGTGTGATGATGACATGGTGTAGTTGCATAATTCATGTGGCAAATTAATAAACTTATGATAGTGAAGGTATCCGGATCCCCCAGACATTTGAGGATTTTCCTATTGATACAAACAAATATTATCCAGATAAGCTGCAATGCAGAGAACCAGCAATGTTACCCAGAGAATCCAAATCTGCAGAACTTGAAGCGTAACAACAATGTTGCTTAAGTTCTATATGCTCTGCTAACAAAAAAATCTACAACAATAATAGTATAACCACTCTTCAGTTCATGTCAGATGCTCTTCGACACAGGCAACACAAAATTTTTTTGTATTCTACAAAACTGAAAGTACTCATTCATTGGTGAATCCACACCTTAATGCCGAACTTCGTTATTACTTATTACCCACTTTAGATGGATGGCTATAGCTCTATGATTCTTAAGCAGACACAGTTTGCTTCTGTGCAAATGCTACTCCCTTCTCAATACTTGCCTTTAGCTCTTCCTTAAGTGCTTCCAAGCCTTTCTCCTCATACTCGGTCAATCCATGGATGTCAGAATGTATCACAGCTTCAACCCCATTCTTCCCAATCTTAATCCTTGATGCAAAGAATGGAAGGTCTGTAACCTCTGACTGAATGAAAGAACACTCGAAAACCTCGCTATCTCCATCGAGTGCTCGGAGAGACGACTCGACAAATCTTGCTGCTGCATATGCCATTGAGAGAGTGGCTGAGCCTGCTCCAGCCTTAGCCTCCACAACCTCTGTCCCTGCATTTTGAATCCTCACAGTCAGCTCTTGCACTTCTTCATCTGTGAAACTGACGGATGGTTTTGTCTTTGACAGCAGGGGTAGGATGGTAATTCCTGCATGACCTCCGACAACTGGAACGTCAACGTCAATGAGCTTGAGATTCTTCTTCTGAGAAACAAATGTGTTTGCCCTCACAACATCAAGGGTGGTCACACCAAACAATTTCTTTGGATTATATACCCCCTTCTGCTTCAACACTTCCGCAGCAATTGGAACGGTAGAGTTAACTGGGTTGCTGATAATATGAATGAATGCATCAGGGCAATTATCAGCTACAGCCTCAATCAAAGTCTTCACTATGTTGGCATTAATGTTGAAGAGGTCATCACGGGTCATGCCAGGCTTCCTTGGAACACCAGCAGGAATGACGACCACATCTACACCTTGCAAACAACTAGCCAACTCTGCAGCTCCAGTGAAATCACGAACTTGAGAAGGAGTATTGCAGTGACTGAGATCAGCTGCAACTCCCTTAACATTGGCTATATCGTAAAGATGGAGGTCTGAAACTAATGGTGACATTTTAACCAGAAGTGCAAGTGGCTGGCCTATTCCCCCAGCAGCTCCAAGTATGGCCACTTTGAAGGAGGCCTGAACTTTGAAGGGTTTAGATGATGTCTTTTGTACAAAAGATTGACGGAGAGCTGCAACACTTTCTGTGCCCAAGAATGATGACTCAACTTTATAGCTTGCAGACGCTTTTAAACTGCTGAAACTCTTCACATGGCTCTTGGAGTTGAATGTTGCACTGAAGGCATTTGCTTGAGCAAGTCGGCGACCTTTGGTGCCATGGGATACAGTTGATCCAATTGAGAGGGTAGTTCCTGATGCTGTTGCCATTTCTACACTGATTTTGAAAAAAAAAAAAACAGAAAAAAGAAAAAAGAAAAAAGAAAAAAAGAAAAAAAAAGAGGATATCAAAACCTGTTTTACACAATATGACTGACTGGAGGCAGATTCAAGCTAGCAAGCTGACAATAGACAGTTTCAGAGAAGATAATGCAGGGACAAATACGAAGTCTATATAAACTGAAAAAGAAAAAAATAGTGGCAAATACGATCAAGCTTCTACATATATTTGCATTTGATTTAATCACATATCAGTTCATATAAGACAGATCAAAATAATTAGGGAAGAGAGATCAAAGATCCAAGAATGAAACTGCTATTCACTTTGTATGTCACCTTTATGTTTGCCTATTGGTACTATAGTATCTATAATACTCGATTCCTGAATCATATGAGAACTGCTCATATTAGAAGTGTAGTTCAGGATGCACCAAAGTGAATTTATAATTTCATGAAGCCTTTGAGATAAATTGCTAATGATTCTTGCAAAAGAGAAAGTGAAATTCCTTTGCAGTTGTAGTGAAACCAAAATCTATGAACTGATTTTTTTCACTGTCGCGAGTAGACTGGGGCAGATGCAAACTGAGAGTATAACAAGTTATGCACTTGCAACTTCAATCTAAATTGACAAATTGATTGCTCCAATAACTGAAACCTAACTTATGTGGAAAAAAATAAAGAGAGAGAACCTCATAAATAATACTCCCTATGTCCATAAATGAATATCCAAATTTCACTTTGAGAGACATTTGCAAAAATGTTGAACTTAAGCATTTTTAGTAACAAAAATACATAAAGACCCTTAATCATTTCACTATATTGCATCGCAAGTCTACGTGTGAATTAGAACTCATTGTATGATGAGGAAGGATTTTGTAACTTACCCAAATTTTGGACATTCATTTAGGGATGGAGGGAGTACATGATTATGTCTTCTGACAGACACACAAGCCTTGAATGCAAGAAACCAGAGAAAAAGGATAATGAATCATGAACCAATGGGGTGAGGATAAGAGGAGAGGTACAGAAACAAGCAGAAATAGCTTGTAGAAGAGGAAGAATGAGTAAAAACTTTCTGAAAATATGTTCTTAGCATTAGATAACAGAAAAAAGTCATCCCAGGAGAAAATAACATTAGAAATGAGCAAATCAGTGTTAACAATGGAACCAAATACGGAATATGGTTAGTGGCAAGTAGCAACACGTAAAAATCAATGATATTTGAGCAGAAAATCAGACTGTTAGTATCCAACTTTCAACCACCTCCACACCCTCTTACAAAAAATTTCCTCCATCATAGGGTGTTGCATTTAACAAACCAAACCTTCATTTATTTTTTACTTCTGTATAATTATTATAAATTGTACTAAATTGATGGAAGTATATTTTTTGTACGAGGCTTTAGATAATTATTTTGTCTTCATGAAGAAAGAAAAAAAAAGTATTATGAAGATCTGAAACTTCAATTTCAAAAGTTGGACTCTTCTTCTTGGAGAAACATAAATGGATAACATAAGTAAGACTTGCTTTCGGAGATGGACTGAGTAATTCTCCTTCTTTGTTTCTTCCATACTAACAGCATTTATATATATACACTCCCTCAAAGCTTAAAAACAACAATACGGATCAAATGATTGCATGATTTACAATGATTTCAGGTCGCACATATCTGTAAACATATTGTACAACAAGTCATCTGCTTAAAAAAAAAACGTTTAGACTGTTGGATTCTGATTCCAAGAGAACAACTATTGAATGTAGATGGCGACCAGAGCATATATTACACAATTACTGCACCAAAACATACTTGAGTTCAAAGTTTAACACTAATTCATTACAGCGTCACAGAATCAGAGAGCAGAGAATCAGGAAATAAGAACATTGAATTTACACATTATTGTAGATCTGGTAACAATGAGACATCGAAATCACGAATTTGCACGAGGATACAGCAGATATAGTTTCATTACCATAATCAGGTGCAAGCTTAAGTAGCAACACGAGCAGTAAAACAACGACTAAGGATACAGATAAAGAGAGAACAAAGGAACAAACCTCCGCAAATCAAAACCAAATCAAAGCTAATTCAAGCAATTTCATTCATTCTGCGCTACTAAAACCGTAGAGATTAACGATTTGAACTAAAAAAAAAAAAAACACAAATCTATCTCAAACCTAAGAGGATTCATGAACGAGCACATAAAGCAACACGAGCAGTAAAACAACGATTAAGGATACAAATAAACAGAAAACACAATGACAACAAATCCGCTAATCAAACCTAATCACAGCTGATTGAAGCAATTTCAGAAGACGAAATCGGTAGAACTAAACGAAGCGTATTGCAAATTCACAAATCTAACTTAAACCTAAACGCATTCATGAACAAGATAGAAAGCAACAATTGCGAGGATTACCTGAAAAACTTTCCGGTCTGATTGGACGGTGAGAAGAGAGAGAAAAACGAGGGAAATGAAAAGCAGAAGTTTTAGGAGATGATTTCACGGTGTTTGTAATATGTATGCGTAATTAGGTAAATCCGCCGTTGGGCCTCGATCAAATCTAAGACGCCTAGCGTAGAACATTTAGAATCTCCCTCTGTCCATGATTCCGATTCCTTGCTCCTGGATCTGGGCCGTTTGTTGTGATGACTGTTTTCACGGTTTCGATTTTATTCTTACAAACTGTTACCCCTTGATGGCATTCAAACAATGAGGGCCGTTCAATGTAGTTGGCCCCAACCGGAAGGTACGGTCTACTTAAATGAAGATGGCCCTTTGGATCAATGAATAATTGTACATTTTAAAAAAAAAAACTGACAAAATTTTCGATACAAATTGTATACTGTATGTTTTTAGAATGTCCCCTTTTAAATATTTATTTTCTTAGCATGTAAATTATAATGCATCAACCTACATAATAAATATCTAATTAAATATCATCAACTAATTTTTTTTATTTTTTGTTGGGATTATTTTATGCTTCAATTTTGAATATCAAAGGACTTTGATGGGCTTTGAGGCTTCTTAAAAAGTAAACTTGGTGAAAGCCCATTAATGTTAGAGCCGGTCTCCTGTGAGAATACATTATCCGTCTCACGTTTCACGGGCTATTACGACCCAATGGCACGACCACACACTAAGCCTTTTATAGTGCCAATTTTTTATTTATTTTTTTTTTTAATTTTTTTTTATATTATTTTTTCGTGAGCAAAAGTAATAGTTACCATCTCTTAATGTAATGACTGTATACATATAAAGTAACATTGGTCATAAGTAAACGTAATACCTGTTTTAAAAAAAATAAAAGCTCGTTTTTACCCATTTTTTTCAAATGTAATACAAACTATATGTATTATTTTTGAAATGTAATAACTTATGTATATGAATGTAATAGTTTATACAAGTAAATGTACCACTTTGATAGATGAAATTGTAACATATTTCTATAGATAATGTAATACTTTTACATGAAAACATATAGATACCTATACATATGTGTAACAATTATGTACAAATACTATTATATATAAATAACACGTTTGTTACATTTTAGTTATAATGGAGTATTATTTTTGCCAAACGAAGAAAACATAGGAAAAAACATTATTACTTTTCTGTATATATGTATTACTTTAATGTATACAAACTATTACTTTAATGTATACAAACTATTACTTTATGTTGGTCGGGCTGACGCCAGGCAAATGTGGGCCGATTCAGGCGGCCGATTCCACTGGGCGACCGCCCATATGCAAAAAGCTTGGACGGAGGCGTGTGTTGGCTTTGTTGGGCGGGTGATGGGTATGAAACCGATCCGTCTCATCATGCTGTTCTCACCCAAGTTTTTGTCTTAATGTTAGAAGGAGAGGAAGGAATGGGCTTTCCTTGCCTTGCCTTGCCTTTACTTTACTAGTTACGGAATTTTATGTCAATTTTGTTGCATCTGCTTACAATTTCCATTTCAACTCGGAAGACTTAGAATAGTGCTTAGTTTCTTCATCCACACAATTAATATAGTAGGTGTGACGTTTGTTGCAGTTTGTTTATCAAACTCCATCCCCTTTTCACATCCCTCACTCACAAATATTAGGCAACTCCATTTTTACCAACCGCTTTTACCTCTCATTATTACCTTTTTTGGCCTCTTTAAATACATCCCCAATTCTAACACATTCTACAAAACAAACAACACACTTTGAACAATTATACAAAGATGAAGTTATTTTCAATAATAGTTTCTACCATTTTGTTAATTTCAATACACGGGTACGACTGCAAACTGGTGCAGTTTATTTTTGGTGATTCACTATCAGATGTTGGCAACAACAACCGAATGTCTATGAGTATAGCTCAGGCGGCTTACCCTTGGTATGGCATTGATTTTGGCAACGGTATGCCTAATGGCAGGTTCACCAATGGCCGTACTGTCTCTGATATCATAGGTAATTGCATTAATCATATTTTTTTTTATGGTTAATGATAATAAAAAAAGAAGTTCGTGTAATGTGTACTAATACAAGTTGTGCAATGCAGGGGATAAAATGGGGCTTCCAAGACCACCGGCTTTTCTTGATCCGTCTCTAACTGAAGATGTAATACTTGAAAATGGAGTAAATTTTGCCTCCGGTGGTGGTGGCATTTTGAATGAAACTGGCGGTCTATTTGTAAGTTGATAACATACTGTTAGCCAATGTTACATTTTAGTTCAAGCTGCTAATTTTGGCTACTTAAAATGATTTATTGCAGATTCAAAGATTCTCGCTGTATAAGCAAATTGAGCTGTTTCAAGGAGTACAGCATATGATGAAAAACAAAATGGGGATTCCAGCAGCAGAAAAGTTCTTCCAAGAATCTCATTATGTGGTTGCTTTAGGAAGTAACGATTTCATCAACAACTACTTGATGCCAGCGTACGCCGATTCCTGGACGTACAATGATGGAAGCTTCATTACTTACTTAACAGACACTCTCCGAGACCAGCTTAAGGTAAGACCATTTTAATCTTAAATCTTAAATCTTAATCACACGTTTTAAGATTTGTCAGATGAGCTTATGTGTGTGTGTCACTGTGTGTATATATAGATTCTGCATGGATTAGGGGCAAGGAAGCTGATGATGTTTGGATTAGGACCCATGGGCTGCATTCCCTTACAAAGGGTTCTTAGTATGTCAGGCAGTTGTCAGAACAGAACCAATCAGCTGGCCCTTAGCTTTAACAAGGCTACTAGCAATCTTATGGTTAGCTTATCCAAAAGCCTTCCAAACGCGACTTACCAATTTGGAGATGCTTATGATATCGTAAATAATGTGATCAACAATCCAAAAAAATACGGTAGATATCATATATACTACTCTCTTTTTTTTCTTTTTCTGATATGTTAAGGTTCTGTTTGGCAATTTTTATTAATATTTATCGACAATTTGACAGGATTTTCGAACTCTGATTCACCATGCTGTTCATTTGGGAGGATTAGGCCAGCTTTAACATGCATTCCAGCATCCTCCTTGTGCAAAGACAGAAGCAAGTATCTGTTTTGGGACGAATACCATCCGTCAGATAGAGGAAACGAAATGATCGCTAATGAAATGATAAAAAAACTTGGTCTTATCCCTGTTGACAGCCCTTCTGCTGCACCAGCCATTGCTCCATCCGCAGATGAATCTGGCTGATACAATATGGTTCAGTTTTGGATCCATCCTCTTGTATAACTATATATGGCTTCATACTTTTTCGTTTTCTTTTTTCCTTAAAGTGTGGAGGACTAAAAATCAACTGCAGGAAATGTTTTTTTTTTTTCTTTTGTAAAAAAATAATAAAAATGGTGTCTAGTGTGAGGTTGCCTAACACTTCAATGTTCCACTTTCTCCACTAAACCATAAAGTAGCTCCATTGTTGCTGAAATTGCTCTTAGATATTAAGATTTGCTCTCTAAAGTGGTTCACCCAATACAACCTATTTTCTTATGGAAGTTCATTGACAATAAACTTTTGGTGCTTTTAGTTGTCAAACACTAATAATCTTTTAAATAACACAAGTGTATGCTGACTTTAGAGGGAAATTACTGGATTAAGCGCGTTTTTGGAACTAATCAAACTTTTTCCTATTAAGCTACATGCATGAAGGGAGCGTTTCAGATTATTCGCCCTTCGTTAATTCTTTCTCCTTTATAATAAGATTTCATCGCATAAATCATATCTGAATAAAGTAAAAACAAGATACATAAGAAAACTTATGCAAATGGGGTATCATGTCAATACGCCAATTAGCATTTACATGACCACACAATTACAGATAAATATTACACGGACCTACTATATGTTTTTCTTGAAGATTCAATTCTTAAATTCGAACAACCCTCTTGATCTCTGATTCACCATTGTCTGATCATACCGTAAATTTTTGCTAATGTCTATCAAATACGCCTATAATGATACTGATTATAAGATGAATGATCAATTTCAGTCCTAGCTAGTAGCTTACATGCAACTAAGTAATTCCATAATTCGGAATTTGGCTGCGTAACTAAATAAACATTAAGTAGTTAATTATAGTAATTCTAATTAACTGGGTAGAGGAGTGGATGATTAATTAACAATCAACACAGACTCTCCCTACTTGTGGTTTTGGGGTGTGGCGGTTGTTTGCGCCTGATCCTGGATAATCGTTCAACTCAACGTTCATCCTTCGGTTTATGGCTCCAATCTCCCACTTTTTCTCCACATTCTCCTTAAATTTCAAGAATACAAACAAAATCTTAAATAAATAAAAAATTAAATCACAGAAAATTATGCAGGTTATAATCATGAGTAACTTACAAACTGTGTATTCACCGAAACATGAAGAGCATCATGTGTTCCATGCATTAGGCCTCTGGTTCCTGCAAAATTAAATAAAATGTTCTTAACTCATCATCAAGGAGAAAGAAGATGGAGAAAAACAACAACAACAAAGCGTTAGGCCTAAAATAATTTGGGGTCGGGTAATGCTAAGAAGATGGAGAAAAGGAAAAAGGAAAGAAAATTACTTGTAATTGGGACAGCATTCATGGAGATGATAAGGTGAGAGAAGCCCAATAGAAGAACTATCAGGTTAAGGGAAGAAGTTTTTTCTCTTGCTGCCATTGCTCTCTAAAACAGTGATCTCTTGGTGCTTTCTGAAGAATATTGTTACCAACTTTGTTTGTGCAATAAAAGATGTGGCCACATATATATATATATATATATAGTGCTACCTCCATTTAGACATGACTTTTGTATGTTGTAGTGTTTCATTGAATAGGGGCACTGTGTTATCATGGGGTGTTGGATGTAGCAATCAAAATCACCAAAGTCAAAAAGGTGTTAGCTCTATAATATGTTACACGCGTGCGGGCACAACGGCCTATGACATTTAAAGATCCGGCCACTCCCATTGACACCACAACACAACAATATCTTTTCATATAATTTTGACCATTCGATCATTCGTTAATAGCATTATTGTCTTTTGATCCCTCTCCGCCCATCAAGAGCCACCCACTAGTAAGAGTGTAACGACCTGATCCCGACCCGCTAAACAGACACCAAAAGTCTAATGGATGATTTGATGCTTAATAGTAGTGTATGGGTCTTCTATATATCACACTAAATTCCCACATATTTCCGATGTGGAATGGGGGATATCACAAAGAGATTGGATGTGCAGTTGAATTGCACGCCCCAAATTCGGATCTCTACCATGATCTGCCTTTGGTGACATATTGGATTGCATCTTTTCATTTATCAATGCAATGCAAGGTTGAAACTAAATTGTGTTCAAACAATGAATTTACATATGAAATCTTGACCATTCGACAGTGCATTTTAGGTGTGAACCGAAAATAAAAAAACCTCGAGAAAGTTTTAAAGTGGGAGATTTCAGATCACACACAGGTTATGAGTTACTTGCTGCATTTTGAAAAAGGGAGCATATATAAGAACAATGATGGTGAAATGAAATGAAATGAAATGAAATGAGAATGAGATTTGGGGGAATGGATGGTTGAAGTTTGAAGTTGTACAATGGTGGAAAAGCATAGACATGACACAGAAATTCACTCTGTACAGTAGTAGCATCTACACATGCATTTGTGAAGTGGGTTGGGGGATCGGATGGCCTAACAATGTCAAACCTCTGCCACTCCATATTGCCAGTCCCCCCCCCCCCCTCACCCCCCCACTCTCTGAGTAGAGCTAAGCACAACTTTTCTTTTTCTTAATTTCTTCAATTGGAGGTGTAAAGCACAATTAATTACTACTCACTCCATCCTGAATAAATATTTATTATTTTAAATTTTTTTTCCAAAAATAAATGTCTAAATTTAGGAGAAGTTACTTAAACTTTCTCGTGAAACAACAAGTTTTAGTTTACAGTAACATTTGTGATACAATGTGATGACATTCATTAATAATAAACTAGTTTAACATCCGTGCGTTAAGTTAAACGCACGGCTATAAAATTTAGACAAATAACAGAAATTAAATTAAAGGAGTTACTATTAGTATAAAAGTTAATTTAGAAAAATCTTTTTTAAATAAAAGGTATTCAACAAAAATATATAATGACATTGAAACTTTTTTCATTAATTGGTTTATTGTTGAAAGTAATGAAGGAGAAATAATAAATAATGAGAATATTAGTATTCTAATCATGAAGTTGATATAATAACTATGTTTTTTTAAAACTTGTGAAAAATTTAAAAGTGACAAATATTTCAAATCAGAGAGAGTATACTATATAATTATTAAATTTTAAAAAATCTTATAAGAACTAATAATAATTTTAAATTAATTGTTTTCACCAGACAAATTATACATATTGAATTGGGATAAACTAAAGCGAAATGTATACTGATCTATGGAGTGAGAACATACAAAACATAAAATTGATCTACCATCTTCCATTATGAAGTGAGAACATACGAACGCAAAAAGAGAAAATTAAAAATAACTACCAATTTGATTCCTTGATTATAATCATACGAGCATAAAGAAATAGTTTGAATGTACCATAAATATGTTTATGGTAAAGCTCTAATGCAGCACAACTATAGCTGGCAACTGCATACTTTTTAGTGCACTGGCCCAAGGCCATGGAAAAGAAAATACATGTTGCATCACAAAAGTTTTAAAGAAAAAAAATAAGGGAATGTTGCAATAATCTACTCTAAAAAGTGGGTCTCGGTCAATGGTCAATTTATAAAAATGATAAAGAAAGTTGTAGTGTAATTTAGTGGTAAAAAGGGTAATCTTTTAATTATAAAGTTTATATACTAACCAATTCTTGTGTACCAAATTGCCTTGAAGTAATCCACAAAGTCTGAGCATTCTACAAAATCCTCCATTACATCCTGAAACAAATCCAAAGTTCCAGGTCCTCTGCAGATGTCATCTCATGCACTGCCTGCCAAGCCGTCTTGACAGTTTTGCACACAGCTCAACATCTGAACATCTCTTCATTAAGTTTTTATGCTATGTATGACGAACTCGCCAAAAGAAAATCAATACAGAGCACTGAAACACTTCCCTGGTAAAAAGTGGATGTACATCAAAAACAAATCATGTGATTAATACAAAATAAAAGATCAAAACCCCACTTTAGGCTCACATAAGAGACCATACATCACTGCAAGTTCTCTACATACTTATTTCTGCTCTAAAATATCCAGGAACTGAATAATAAAAGATAGCATCATGCTTTATTTAGAGCAGCCTGATGCTCTAGAAGGGCATTAGGTGGCTCACCATGAAGATGATCCAAAAACAGAAGCATGTGAATCAAATGTTAGAACTTGAAAAAGAAACTTTTAATGTGAAGATTTTCGTATTGTACCAAACATTTATTCAATTATATCAAATTGATTACTCCCTGCATCTCATTTCAAATTGCAAAAAAATTGTCGGACACGGAAATTAAGGTGTTGTGAGTACATATAGTGGGGTAGGGATTATTAGTGAGGTAGGTAATAGTAAGTGGGTTAGTTAGTGTGAGTATGACAATTGGGTCTCATTGATTTAAAAATATTATACACTTTCTATTTTGAGCCTTTGCAGTTTTAAGTGGAACAACTAAAATGGCAAATTTTGCAATTTGAAATGGGACAGTGGAGTATATGTTTTAGAAAATACAGAAGAAAAGTAATTATTGTAACTTCACAAATACTTATATCCATCTATATCTCATAAATATGTTTACATATACAGGACCTTGTGACCCGTTTCCTCGTATCTTTAATTCATAATCCCCCTATGTCCAACGCGATGGGTCTATGTTATGTTGACACCCATGTCCAAAAATCATAGTAGAATTGATGTTTTTTTCCTTAATTTTTTTACAAACTTGTAACTTGTATTTGTGCTCTAATTAAACGGATTGACGGACATGAAGCATAAGTATTATAGAAGAACACTCTTGAGTATCAGGATGCAAATACTATTTCAGAAATACTTAAGAACATACGTGATTGCGAAAATGTCAAATTTAGGATCATCGACAATGAAACCCGCTAACTTTCATGTTGGATCTTTAGTGTGAACTCTATTGTAAAGAGCCCTCATCTATCTATGTATATTGACTTCATTGTAGAATCTTGGTGTTATTATCCATGCTATTGGTATAGCCTTGTTCTCTGAGTTGAACACAATTACACTCTGGATAGGATACTAAATTGCAAAAAAGAGGGCACCATAAGCAAACCGTACATAACCTCCTCAATGTCAACGTAAAAGGAATACTCCCTCCGTCTCAAATCGGATGACCATTCTTGTCTCATAATGAATGACCTTTTGAAACTTTTCCTTCAAAAAATTGTCCCTAAATGATTTTTTTTTCAAAAACAAAAACAAAATCCATAGTTCATTGTATATTTTTTGCAAAACATAGCAATTAAAATCGTTCTTTAATTAACAACAAAAACTGCCCAAATTGATACATGAGTTTCCACCCAAATAACTAAATTAATCGTTTTTAATTGCAAAACATATCAATTAAAATCATATTAGTCATTTAACTGAAAATAGGTGATAGATTTCAGAGAGAGAGAGAGATTCTTCTGGCTTCAATTGATTCTGATTCATGAACTCGTGAAATCAAATATCACATGAAAATCATTAAAAAAAAAAAATCAGAAATAAGCATCAATGTGCTCTTTGGTCAGAGGAAACGGAAGAGGGGAGAGAAGTCATTGTTGTTGCCGGAGAAAAGATGGAATCCGACGGAGACGGAGGAGGTGAGCCGAACGATAGTGAGCATCTAGGGTTTCAAACTTTCAGTAATTTCGACAGAGAAAGTCAGAAGGAGGGTGAGCAAAGAGAGATCGATGGATATCAGAAGTAGTCGCCGAAAAATATGGCCGAAAAGATGAAAGCTAAGGTAAAGGTTCTGGTGGGATGGTCGAACGGTTTTAGAGAGAGAGAAAGAAAGAGAAAGAGAAAGAGAGAGAGAGAGAGAGAGAGAGAGAGAGAGAGAGAGAGAGAGAGTGAAAGTGGGAAATTGGAATAGACGTCGTCAGATTTTATTTGAGAGTAAATATTTTCGGTTACAACAATGGATATTTTCGAGTTATTAAAGAGAGTGTGTTTAGTAAATGACATTAGATGGAATGAACCTATCATCTATTTAGTGTAGGTTCTACTTCTAGTTTGAGCGAGAAATGGGGGGTATTTTGAAGTGTTTTGCACTTCATTCTTCTGTATTTAGTTATAGATTTCATATACTTATACAACAAAAAATACCTAAAAATTTTAAGTATTCTTAAAAAATGGGCATTCATTTAATCACAAAAGGTGTGGAATAAAAGTTGTTTAGGCTATTTTATGGACAGATTTGAGATGGTGCAGTCAAAATTCACCACATTTAATATTCTATCCCCATTAATAATATCACCCATTTCAAAAGATTAAAATCATACCAAACAACTATATTCAATACTTCCTCCGTCCCACTTCAATTAATACTTATTTCCTTTTTGGTCCGTCCCACATCAATTGATACTTACCCAAAATGGAAAGGAATCTTCACTATTTACCCCACTCATTCTCTCTCATATTTTACTTTTTCACTCACAACATTCTCTCTCCTAACTATTCCTCCCACTCATTCTCTCTCCTATTTTACTTTTACACTCACAATATTCTCTCTCTACTTTTTCTCTCTCTTACCTTTTCTTAATATGTGTGCCCTTTTTTTTTTGTATCCATTGAAGTGGGGCGGAGGGAGTAATTATTTCATCGGGTTATTAAACGTCCCACGCCCAGCTAATAATGTGTTCAAAAGTTAGTTATGTGAATTTAATTTGAACAAATGCATTGTCAAGCCCGATAGCGAGAGTAGCCCTGTTTTGGTTTGGGAATTAAGAAATGCAGCCCAATAAGTCATTGAAAACCCAAGTTGCAATCATTCCAATGAAATCAAGTCCAATAAAATTCACTCTAATGTCCAATTGCAACAATACTCTTCTACCCACCTATGCGATTGAAATGCCTATTGAGTAGGATTGTAAACAATTCTTCGGCCCATAATAAATTTCAGAATATTATGTCCCTGAATAAATAAATAATGTTAATTGTAATGTTACTAGTACTCTTACATGTGCCATAGCACGGTGATAGTATGAATTTTGTTGATTTTATAAAAGTGTATAACGTATTATGCGATAGGGGGATGGAGATGTCGATTGTCTAAATGTATGGTTAAAGTTTTATATCATAACCCGAACATCAGTAGTATCATTGAGATAATATTTTTAGCCTTACTTGATTTGAACTTAATAGTTAAATTGATTAACCCGGTGAAAGAATGTATTTTTTTTTGTTAAACTACAACCTTAATATTTGATTCAAATTATGAAACATTCCAATTCGATTTGTTTCTTCTATTCTAAAATTTCACTAAAGTGACTAATTATAATTATAATTTAAAATATTTTATATGTACATAAAAATCTTAGAACTTTGATTGACGCACAATTAAAATACAATTAATAAATTTTTAATTTTTAATCATGCATATATAATGTGGCTAGATTTCGTTAAATTTTAAGCGAATTTGTTAACAGGTTGAGAACATTTTGAAAAATGTAAAAGTTCAGTGAGAACATTTTGAAAAAAAAATGTTCAGTGAGAACATTTTGAAAAATGTTATAGTTCAGTGATGAAAATATGATTTTT
The DNA here is from genome assembly GCA_022495995.1 of Adenophora triphylla var. japonica. NCBI lineage: Eukaryota > Viridiplantae > Streptophyta > Magnoliopsida > Asterales > Campanulaceae > Adenophora > Adenophora triphylla. The sequence continues at coordinate 134,583 of JAFEMH010005566.1, read as the reverse complement.
GCCAAAAATAAAAAAAGAAATGAATAAAGGAAATCGCTCATTGTGAGCCCTTGGATTAGAGTTACTAAAAAATAATCCAACGATTGAAATTAAAAAGAAAAAAATCGTTTAATAATAGCCATTAGATGAGGGCGGTTATGGATTAATCTGAACAATTCTTTAAAGTCAATATGAAGTTATTCCTGGAGACAACCACAGCCGCTCTTTATGGTGGTTGAAGATAGATCCTGGCCGCTCTTTGTCTTGTGGTTATTACCGAGCATTATTAAAATACAATTAATAATTTTTAAATTTTTTAATCATGCATATTTAATGTGGCTAGATTTCGTTAAATTTTAAGCGAAATTGTTAATAGGGTGAGAACATTTTGAAAAATGTTATAGTTCAGTGATGAAAATATGATTTTTGCCAAAAATAAAAAAAGATATGAATAAAGGAAATCGCTCATTGTGAGCCCTTAGATTAGAGTTACTAAAAAATAATCCAACGATTGAAATTAAAAAAAAAAAAATCGTTTAATAATAACCATTATGATGCAGTATGATGTAACATTTGGTGATATTGCAAGGGTGTATCGGATCAAAGCCAAAATAATTTCAGGGCAAGGAATCGGCTGATTTGAATTACTTTATTTAGTTAGGTTATTTTAGTTATGTTAGTATTCGTCTCGCATTATAATTACTGTCATTATTTATTTTAGTAGTATTATTTAGATGGTAGGATTTTGTTATTTTAGTAAAGTTCTTGGTCAACAAGTAATGAGCTTATTTAAGCTTTTTCATTGTAATAGTTTAGGCAGACTTGGTTTTTATGAAATAGAAAAGAAAAGTTTGAAGCTTTCATTTAATTGTTTCTTGTTTATCGTTCGGTCATTCTAATCTCTAGCCTCCGTTGGCATTATTTGGTATCAGAGCGCCTGGCGCGAATATCAATGGCTGAACGAGGACGAAGTGGTCGATGGAGCAGCCGTGCAGTGGAGCCCCAAGAAGATGACCATCATCGCAAACGAAGTCGTCGCAATATCGAGATAGATGAGATACGAAGACAGATTCAAATACTCCAGAACCGCATGGATCGCAGAGAAAAGCTTCTAGCGAAGATGGGTTCAGATTCAGTTGTTCCAGCCGAGGATATGGAGTATCGAGAGGGGATGGATTCCTTCGCCCAAGATCATGAACATCATGACAGGTATGCGGCTGACCCCTTCTTGTGATGTCGATGTGAGGATCGAAATTCCGGAGAACGAAGGTAAGGCAAATCCTAATGATTTCTTTGATTCATGTATTGATACTAGAGTTTAAAGAGGGGTTTGTTGTTGAATCTTCAAGTCAAGAAAATCTTGTTGATTGGTCAAACCCACCTAGGTTTGATGTGTACCGTTGTGAAACTTGTGTATCTGTTCATGATGAGGATGAAAAAGAGAAATATATTTGTCTTTCAGGACCGCCAAAAGTTTTTACGCAGGGGCATGAAAAGCAAACAATGTCAGTTGCTGACGTTCTTGACCCCTTGTCAAGCTTTACAGTACAGTCCTCTGAGTTCCCTGACTCCCCACTGATGTTTTCTTTCCCCTCATTGCTGCGACGAGGTCCTGTTCCAGTTACAGTAAGATTGAGGGAGAAGAATTTGACCAGCCAGCAGAGAGACAATTTGGGTTTGGGTTTTCTGGCTATGAGTCCAGTGGTTTGTCAAAGACTGATGCTCAAGGTGGTAGTTTTCCTAGTTAGGCTTCAACTCTCAGAAGCCATTTTGGTGCAGCTTCTTCTGCTGGTGAATTATTTGCTTGTCCCACGGTTGTTGTCAATGGTGGTGGCCTGACTGCTGCTTCTGGTTATGGATTTACCAGAGCTGCTACCCATTGTGGTGCTCCTTCGGTTGCCTCTGGTGGTCCCTTTGCTCTTGCTACCACGAGTTATGATTCAGAGCAGCAACAACAGCCTCCTAGGGTTTTGGCGATGCAAGATCTGATGAAGTATTATCAGTTTCATCCTTATAAAGACCCCTTTGATGTTGATTATTTGATTTTTCTGCCTATTGGTTCTTCAAGAGATTGATTATGGAGAAGTTTCTCGCTAAGGGATGGACTGATTGGATGGATATTTTGACGAGTGATACGAAATATAAAGTTCGTCAACGAGTTAAGGAAAAATTTCTAGATGTATTTCCTATAGCAACGTGGCAAATTCGAGGACGAATTTTTTCTGAGAAGGGAAGAATGATGCAGTATGATGTAACATTTGGTAATATTGCAAGGGTGTATCGGATCAAAGCCAAAATAATTTCAGGGCAAGGAATAGGCTGATTTGAATTACTTTAGTTAGTTAGGTTATTTTAGTTATGTTAGTATTCGTCTCGCATTATAATTACTGTCATTATTTATTTTAGTAATATTATTTAGATGGTAGGATTTTGTTATTTTAGTAAAGTTCTTGGTCAACAAGTAATGAGCTTATTTAAGCTTTTTCATTGTAATAGTTTAGGGAGACTTGGTTTTTATGAAATAGAAAAGAAAAGCTTGAAGCTTTCAAATATTGTTTCTTGTTCTTTTCATTCGGTCATTCTAATCTCTAGCCTCCGTTGGCATTACATTAGATGAGGGCGGTTATAGATTAATCTGGACCCTTCTTTAAAGTCAATATGAAGTTATTCCTGGAGACAATCACAGCCGCTCTTTATTGTGGTTGAAGATAGATCATGGCCGCTCTTTGTCTTGCAGTTATTACCACGCATTATTAAAATACAATTAATAATTTTTTAATTTTTTAATCATGCATATTTAATTTGGCTAGATTTCGTTAAATTTTAAGCGAATTTGTTAACAGAGTGGAACATTTTGAAAAAAAAATAGTTCAGTAAGAACATTTTGAAAAATGTTATAGTTCAGTGATGAAAATATGATTTTTGCCAAAAATAAAAAAAGAAATGAATAAATGAAATCGCTCATTGTGAGCCCTTAGATTAGAGTTACTAAAAAATAATCCAACGATTGAAATTAAAAAGAAATAAAATCGTTTAATAATAACCATTAGATAAGGCCGGTTATAGATTAATCTGGACCCTTCTTTAAAGTCAATATGAAGTCATTCTTGGAGACAATCACAGCCGCTCTTTATGGTGGTTGAAGATAGATCCTAGCCGCTCTTTGTCTTGCGGTTATTACCGTGCATTATTAAAATACAATTAATAATTTTTTAATTTTTTAATCATGCATATTTAATGTGGCTAGATTTCGTTAAATTTTAAGCGAATTTGTTAACAGAGTGGAACATTTTGAAAAATGTAAAAGTTCAGTGAGAACATTTTGAAAAAAAATAGTTCAGTGAGAACATTTTGAAAAATGTTATAGTTCAGTGATGAAAATATGATTTTTGCCAAAAATAAAAAAAGAAATGAATAAAGGAAACCGCTCATTGTCAGCCCTTAGATTAGAGTTACTAAAAAATAATTCAACGATTGAAATTAAAAAAAAATCGTTTAATAACAGCCATTACATGAGGGCGGTTATGGATTAATTTGGTCCCTTCTTTAAAGTCAATATGAAGTTATTTCTGGAGACAATCACAACCGCTCTTTACGGTGGTTGAAGATAGATCCTGGACGCTCTTTATCTTGCGGTTATTTCCGAGCATTATTATAATATAGATTACACCCATGTGATGCATGTTGTCACAATTTCTTTTTATATATAATTATATTAGGAGTCAACCTGTGCGGGGTTTTATATCTAAGTATAAATTTTTTGTCGATTGAAGTGATTGTTTTGTTATATTTTATTTCTTTTTAAGAGTTAAAATTAATAATTAAAACTATTTGGCTCTAAAGTTTGATATATTTAGTACGCATTCTTAATGAAAGAATTAATTTAACTGAGAAATAAATTTTGCCGTTGATTTCAAATCACACTAAATCTAGAACTGCTAGAGGAGTGGGGAGGGAAGATGCGTAGATATTGGATAGGGATTGACAATTTTTTAATAGCATTTAGGGTTTAATTTAGATGCTAAATCCTGACCCTTCTTTGTCTTTCCTGAAATCAAATATCAACCATTCATTGTGTGGTGGTTATTTTTGAGATGTATTGTAATATAGATTACGGTGCAAAAAATATTTTATAATTAAATTGACAAGAAAATTATACCTAGTTTTTTTTAAGCAAAAGAACATACAATTTATTTGAAGATTCAAGAGGATAGTAGGAGGCTTTACTCAAACATATAAACTACAAACTTGTGAGAATCTCTTAAAAACAAATATGATAAATCTTTGAAAATCTTATGGACATGAAGAACCATTTTGATATCAGTTATACGCCGAAACCCCATCTGAAATCGACCTTGAGACACCCAGACGCTATGCCAGACTAAATAAATAACTACACAGTAAGATTTAATTTTGAGATCTGAGAAATAAAGTCTCTGATAAAATATGGAGAACCCAAAATATATTATGTGTTATTTTTGTCTCAAAGTTTCCATAAGCTAGAGGACTCATACTTATACACAAACCATATGAGTAATAATTGTATTGGGATTATAACATATCTCTTTTTATTCTAATAATAGATATAATTCTAATTAAAAATACTATTAACTAAGGTAACTTTCCTAAGCTGGCTCAATACCAATTTAGTTAACTAAATTCTTTCTTTTCTTGAGAATATCTCTCAAAATCCTAACACCCTCCCTCAAGTTGGAACATCTATAATATAGATTTTCAACTTGTCAAAAAGTAATCAAAAATTGGAAAAGATAAATAATAATAATAATAATAATAATAATAATAATAATAATAATAATAATAATAATAATAATAATAATAATAATAATAATAATAATAATAATAATAATAATAATAATAATAATAATAATAATAATAATAATAATAATAATAATAATAATAATAATAATAATATTGCTGCTACTACTACTGCTACTGCTGTTGCTGCTACAGCTAATGCTGTCGCCGCCGCCGCCGCCACTACCACCACCACTACCACTACCACGACCACCGCTATCACCACTACTACCACCACCGCTACCATCACTACTACCACCACTACTACTACCATTACTATTACTACTACTACTAATAATAATAATAATTAAAACAAAATATATGCAGCAATCTTCTAACATATGTTGTGCTTGTAATATCTTAAGAGACATCCGCATCAATTCTTCTTTTTCTTCAATCCCGTGCACAGCTTGTGCCCGCATATATTTTTTTTAATCTTTTTTTTTAAAGTGAACGACACTTAATCATCGTTTTTATAGTGAAAGACTATATCGTCGTTTTATGGTGAACGACACTCAATCATTATTTTTAGAGTGAACAACGCTTAATATTTTAGAAGATGGAAGTGATGTTAATATGATTAATCATTGTTTTTATAGCGAACAACATTTAATCATCGTTTTCAGAGTGAACGACACTTAATCATCGTTTACATAGTGATTGACACTCAATCATCATTTTTATAGTGAACGACACACAATAATCATTAACGACATTTAATTAATTAGAAGATAAAAGTGATATTAATATGTTTTGTGGTGGTCGTACCTTCACATATAGCGGTGGCCGAAATATGTGAGGGTGAGACAATTCTTGATAAAGAGAAAGGGGCAAGAGATTTTTTTATTTTTTTATAAAAGTTTAGTACCTTGGCGGATAGATCGGAAGACGGGACATAATCTTTTCCATCAAGAAGATGATGCATCTCTTTGATTATCAATGTTGCCACATGGAGACATTAACTAAAGATAACAACAAGATGTCACAATTCTCTTCATCAAAGAGAGAATGTGACAATGGTTATTCAAATTATAGATACATGATTTCAAAATCGAAACCACGCTATGATACCATGATAAAATATAAAGAGCCTAAAATATATTATGTGTTATTTTTGTTTCAAAGTTTACATAAGCTAGCGGATATATATATATATATCTATACACAAACTATTGAGTCCTAATTCTATTAGAACTAGTGAGTAACCCGTCGATATTCGACGGGGCATCACAAAGTTAATTAATTAAAATAAAAAACAGAAGAAAACTATGTCGTAGTTGCGAGAAAATAATTGAATTTAATATTTGACCACATTTTTAAATTACGAATCTTGTCCCAAGAAACACAAAGACAATCTTGTAATGATTTTGCGTAAACTTTTTTCTAACATTAGTGTTTTCCCATCTTTTTGAGGGTAAGCTACTCTAAGCATTTTCTTATACAAACATGTCTCTTATAAAATGTAACTTCTAACTCGAATTTCTAATATAAATTATTATCAATATAACTGCAATATAGATGAAGATAAAAACTCCAAAAAATGGACATTTATCAAAAACTACTTTTTAAAGATGGATATTACAAAAAGAACCACACAAGTTGAATATTACATAAAACTTCTTATATATTAAAAAACTACTTTTTTTTTACATTTATCTGTCAAATGACAGATAAATGCATTTATCAGTTATAAACAACTGATATTAAAAAAAAGCACAAAATACTCTTTATAAAACTGATAAATGAATTTATCAGTCGATTGATCATTTATCAGTTATAAACAACTGAAAAATGTATTTATCAGTTATTTTAACTGAAAACGCAAAAAAAAAAAGTTGTTTTTTGTAATATCACAACTTACATGTTTTTTTTTGTAAATAACATATTTTTTGAGATAGTTTTTGGTAAGAAATCCAAAGAAAAAAATGAAACCCACAAAAATTGTTTACCTAATTTGTCAGGTACGTGTAATTTGTTAGATACGTGCCAAGCGAGACACCACTGTTATTTTTTATGAAATTGTGAGACAATATTCCAACATATACATAGGTTATTTATACTAAATAGGGGCGTAATTCTAATAAACTAGATTTCCACCTCCCTTGGATTTTTGCAAAATTTATTTGACCTATCAAAATTTAAAATTAAAAGTTGAAGTAAAAAAGCACTTACTAAAAAAAAAATCCGCCAAAATTTCCCTCAAGCCGGTCAAAATAGTGAAAAAATATATTTCTTTCAAACTTTCTTTATATAAATGTAATAAATGCAGAGATTATGACACAACAACTACCTTATAACTATAAAACCAAATGACATATCTACCCGTATCTCTCACAATTACACCAACCTAAAAACCCATCATTAACACTATCCAACTCTCCAAATAAATGACCTATTTTACCCCTTTCTCTCTTTAACTATTTTTTAAACCCAAACAGTAATATTATACTTATTTATAAAAACTCGAATCTAAGAAATGTTTTTGGATTGTAAGTTCAAATTTTAGTTAAAGTGTCTGAAGTGAACTGAAATTTCAAGTAACATTGGCATTCTTTTTTATCAACTTTTTTGTAATATCACAACTTACATGTTTTTTTTTTTTGTAAATAACATATTTTTTGAGATAGTTTTTGGTAAGAAATCCAAAGAAAAAAATGAAACCCACAAAAATTGTTTACCTAATTTGTCAGGTACGTGTAATTTGTTAGATACGTGCCAAGCGAGACACCACTGTTATTTTTTATGAAATTGTGAGACAATATTCCAACATATACATAGGTTATTTATACTAAGTAGGGGCGTAATTCTAATAAACTAGATTTCCACCTCCCTTGGATTTTTGCAAAATTTATTTGACCTATCAAAATTTAAAATTAAAAGTTGAAGTAAAAAAGCACTTACTAAAAAAAAATCCGCCAAAATTTCCCTCAAGTCGGTCAAAATAGTGAAAAAATATATTTCTTTCAAACTTTCTTTATATAAATGTAATAAATGCAGAGATTATGACACAAAAACTACCTTATAACTATAAAACCAAATGACATATCTACCCGTATCTCTCACAATTACATCAACCCAAAAATCCATCATTAACACTATCCAACTCTCCAAATAAATGACCTATTTTACCCCTTTCTCTCTTTAACTATTTTTTAAAACCAAACAGTAATATTATACTTATTTATAAAAACTCGAATCTAAGAAATGTTTTTGGATTGTAAGTTCAAATTTTAGTTAAAGTGTCTGAAGTGAACTGAAATTTCAAGTAACATTGGCGTTCTTTTTTATTTTTGATATCTTTGTCTATAAAATATATTATATATTTATTTATTTTCTTTGTTTATAATATATTTATATATATATATATATATATATATATATATATATATGTGTGTGTGTGTGTGTGTGTGTGTGTGTGTGTATGTGTGTGTGTGTGTGTGTGTGTGCGGATTCTAAACAACACTTGCTTACATTAAAAAGAAGCAAATAATTTTTTTTCCTATGATAATGTGAATGTAATGAATCTTTTTTCGTTAGTTAGAAGTTTGTCCTTAATTTATTTTCATATTTGTTATGTAATTTGTAAGTTTGAAGTTTAGTTAATGTGTCATAAGTGAATTGAAATTTCGAGAAACGTTGTTTTTAATTTTAATTTACGTAAAATCTAGGGAGAAACGCGTTTCTCCATAAGTTATGGAGAAACGGGTTACGGGTATCCAGAAGCTATTGAAAGGATATCCAGAAACTTTTTGTATTGGCCATGACTTTGTCCCATGGTTACTTCTGGATATCGTCTCAAAGGTTACGGATATCGAACCCTTTGAAAGGATATCCGAAGCTTATGAAAGTGATATCCGAAACCTTCAAAATGATATCCGTAAACTTTCAAAATGTTTACGGATATTCATTTGATGGTTTACGGATATACATTTGAAGGTTTCGGATATCCGAAACCTTCAATAAGCATTTTCTGGTCTTGGCCTTGGATTTGGCTTCAAATATGTTTCTGGATATTCATTTGATGGTTTACGGATATACATTTGAAGGTTTACGGATATCCGAGAAACCTTCAATAAGCAATTTGTGGTCTTGGCCTTGGATTTGACTTCAAATATGTTTCGGATATCCTCCCAAAGGCTTCGGATATCCGTTCCAAAGCTTCTGGATATCCAGAACCCTTTGAGACTGATATCCAGAAATTTTCTTCTGGTTATCAAACGTATAGTTTCTGGCTATTAAAAACGCGTTTCTCCATAGTTATGGAGAAACGCGTTTCTCAGCAGACCTACTCTTTAATTTATGATATCTTTGTCTGCAAAATAAAATTAATTGATGAAGATCAATTGGGGGTTGATTGTACTTGAAATTGGATGTATAAAAATTGGAGGGACAAACATCAACAATTATATTTAATTTAGCATGTCATATACCTATGTAAATGGTTGTCAATTATTTTATAATTGCTATAATAAGTCTCTTTTAATTTTTTTAATCCTTCACATATATATCTGAATTAATTTGTTTGTTCAAAATATGTCCTTACGTCTCAACCCAAAAATATTCTATATAATATTACTAATAATTAGCAATGAAAGTAATATTATATCTACAAAATAAATTATACAAACTAAACCAAAATATGATGAACATATAATGTAAGTGCGAATGGTAAAGATCAATTTTGATCATGTAATAAAACAACAGATTCATGCTTACCTCAAAACCTGTGAAAAAAATATGTTTTATATTATAATGGTTGTTGTATTATGTGCGTGATAATCATTTTCATAAATAAGAAGTTTAAATCAATTATTGTCGGTGACTTTGAAGAAGATTGTCACATAACATATCAGATAGCCAAAAGGAACCGATTCCCTTGGATATTTTGTTAATATAGGGTCTATAATGCAAATATTTTGTCAAATCAGTGTTTTGTGCAGAATTCATTAAATCCTCGGTTAGGTCTTAGTGAGTTGCACATAATGGACAAACTGGTTTGTTAGAAATTGTTATTGTTCTGCCCCGTCGACTAATTTTCTTTTTGTTCCGTCCTAAATCACTCGAGTCTGTCCAAACTAACAAAGTTTTTAATATTCTTTTCACTCATTTTATTTTCTACTTTACTTTGAATACTCACAAAATCTTCTCCCGCTAATACAATAATTATCTCTTTACTTTTTCTTAAATCTTGTGCAATATGCTTATAATGTACGTATTTTATCTAAAAGAGATCAAAATTGTTCGATGAACGAAAAAAGTAAATGAATATTGTACAATATGTCTAAATAAAAGAATATTTGCATATTTAAATTACATTCTATCAAGATACTTTCTAAATAGAAAAATCATTTCTTTTACGAAAAAAATTGCGCTTACAAATAATTTAATATTATAACTTATAACTAAAGATACATATAAATTTATTTCTAAATTTTAATTTTAAAGAAGTAAATCACGTTAGAATATAATGTTTAAGCAAATAAATTAATTTGTTTGTTCAAAATATCTCCTCACGTCTCAACTCAAAATTATTCAATATAATATTACTAATTAGGAATGGAAATAATATTATATCTAAATAATAAACTATACAAACTAAACCAAAATATAATGACATATTATGTAGGTGCATATGATAAAGATCAATTTCGATCATGCATTAAAAATTTAGACTCATGGTTACCTCAAAACCTGTGAAAAAAATATATGTTGTACATCATATTGGTTGTTCTATTATGTGCGTGATAATCATTTAAAATAAGATGTTTAAGTTCTTTCTATCCGTTGACTTTGAAGATTGTTATATACCATATCAAATAGCCCAAAGAAACTAATTTCGTTAGAAATTTTGTCAATATAGGGTCTGTAATATCAATATTTTGTCAAATCAGAGTTTTGTTTATAATTCGTTAAATCCTCAGTTAAGTCTTTGTGATTTGCACGTGATGGACAAAATTGTTTGTTAGAAATTGTTATTGCTATGCCTTGTCGACTAATTTTCTTTTTTATCCGTCCCACTTCACTTGAAACTGTCCAAAATAACAAATTTTTTTACTATTTCTATTACTCATTTTCTCTAATACTTTACTTTGCATGCTCTCAACATATTCTTACACTAATTCTCTCTTTTACTTTTCTTAAATCTTGTGCCCAAATTTTTATGTTAAATAAAGTGGGATGGAGGGAAATATATTAATATTTTAATTTATGAGAATTTTCTTATCTAATTTAAATAATGGTTTTTTTAATATTATTATCTTATTAATTTAGCAAAATTACCGATTTTTACATAGGCCGTGTAGAAGATCGAAAAAAGTTGCTCTTATTGAAAATATAGAAATATTTCCCTGTATTTAAGTGAAGGATGCATATATGCCCTTATACAAGTTAATTGTCATATTAACCCCCGTACTTAAGAAAAATGTGTGGAGATTAGGACACCGTTACATTTTCGTGCAAAACTTAACGAAAATGCTGAATAAGCTGCTTATTTGTCAATTTGATGAGTACACATGGAAGAAATTTTCCAAATGTACTTGTTGTGCAACAAAAGAAAAAAAAAAAGTTGTCATTTAACCACAAAACGACGTCGTTTTGTTAATATGAAAAAAAAACACAAATTAATAAAAAAAATAAAAAGAAAAAAATAAATAAACTCTTTTTCTTCCTTCCCAATTAACAGCCGCCTACCCCCTTCTTCCTCTACCCCTTCAGGTATACCACCATGCTGCCACTATTACTCTGCAACACCACCACCACTGTAACCCCATTAAATGCATTCTCTGACGCCATAACCACAATTTCAACCCACCAAATCAGATAAACCATAAACACCATCAACAAAATAAAAAAAAAGACTGCATTTAGGTAAAATTGTGGCCTCTCCAAAGTCAAAATCCAAATCATTAATCCCTAAACTCAAGCAAAAAAATATGGGTTTCTCTCTCTACAACCAAGCAAGATCTGAATTCAAGCAAGCAAGCTTTTGTGCGCAAAATTGAAACTCACATCTTATCAAAATTGAAACCCAGATTAGGGAGGATTAGGTGACGTTGAAGGGAGTTTGAAGGGTGGAGGTGGAAAGTGTGGATGGCAAGTGGAGGGTAGTGACAGAAATGGTGGTGGGTAGGGACAGAAGCCTTTGGGTAAATCAAGCCCGCTTGTAATTTGTGTTGGGGATGTCATCGACATTGAGCGTTTTGCAGGACCCGTAACAGTTGTGCTCATGAGAAGTTAGTAAATCAAAATGATTTACTAACTTTAGAGGGGGATGGGTGTGTTTATAAATAAAAAAATTAACTTTAAGCCCCTTTATAATGAGAAATAATTTTTAGGGTGTCAAGTTTAATGTTTTACAGTTTTACCCCATTTTATTTTCATGTCAGCAAATTTTTGCCATGTCAACTGCCAACTAAGACGCCTAGTCAGCATTTTCGTTAAGTTTTGGATGGAAATGTAACGATATCCTAATCTCCACACATTTTTCTTATGTACGGGGGTTAATACGACAATTAACTTGTATAAGGGTATATCTACATCCTTTACCTAACTACAGGGGCATATTTTTATATTTTCCCGTTCTAATAAAATATAGTTAAAATGTTTTTTGTGATCAACTCAACTAAACTTTCACCAATACTTTTAAAAATTGAATTATTTTTATTAAATTGTTAAAATAATAATTTGGTGCATCATGAAAAATACTATCATTAGCAATTTTTAAAATTTCGTAAGAAAATCTTTAGTCAAATATTAATTAAGTTGATCACTAAATTAAAAGTTGGACTATTTTGTTAGCTTATATACCGGGTATATGCATCCATCCAAATTAAAAAAAAAAAGTGAAATTATTGTTGTTATTTTGATTGAATCTGGAAATTTTATATTGTATCCTCTATTCATGACTTAAAACTGGAAAATTTTATTTAGTGTCCCCATTTTAACTAAGCAAGCTTGTTTCGTGAGCAATTTCACGTCATAATCACATTTAAGAATACATATCTAAAAAGTGTATAAATTTAATTAATAAACTATAACCTTGAAATAGTTGATCACATTATAATAATTGACTTGATAAACACAATCATGAAGCGTATGAATCGAAAGAGTTAGTCTGTTTAAATTATATATATATATATATATATATATATATATATATATATATATATATATATATATATATATATATATATATATATATATATATATTAAAACAACCAAAATCCTCAAATTTACATCCTATCTACATTGATTTTTTCTATATAGTTATTTTTAAATGTCCTTTATTTATTTTTCACAAAATGAATGATCATTTGAAACTTTACATTCAAATAACTTTGTCCCTGAATAATTTTTTTTATAATTTTTTCTTAGTTCATTATATTTTTGCAAAACTAAAATTTTGAAAGTAAATTGAAAGAATGTTTATGATTTTTTTTTTCTATTGAAAATCAATCTTTTCAAAATGATTCTTAATTTCAAATGAACATTCATTTTGAAGTGGAAGAAGTAAAAGATATTGTGATTCAAAATATACTAGCGGTACCCCCGTGCGATGCACGGCGAGTGATTTGTAACGATCATGTTCAAAATTTGTGAGATGATAATGGGATAAATTGTGAATGATGAGAGATTAACTTTAAAATAGTGCAAGAATAAAAACACGCGTCAAGCTTTTGCAACTAAAAATGACAAATGGGTTACATGCAAGCCATTAAAAGGAAACATGTGCACTATCGGTATTCTCAAATTTTCATGACAATCTTTTTTTTCTCTCACAAGTAATATATTTCACACATGTACATTCATCTCTATTAACCACCATTCATTTATCTGAGTATTAAGTTGACAATTATTTATGCAATAACAATAACATATTCTCAAATTTATCAAATATTTTGCTTAAAAAATAGAAATTATCGATTTAAAAGTATTAGATATAAACCTTACCCAATCAACATTTTATAGTCATAAAATTATTATTATGAATTGAAACAATTACTATATTAGCCATATTATTTGTTGAGCTATATTATTCTATATCATAATAAATATTACCACTTTTTCTTTTATTTACAACTCTGCATTCTACTCCATCAATAATTTTTTTTTTAAATTTCATAATTTAATATATTTTTATGGGTTATGGAAAGTATTTTACGGGTACAATTTAATCAAATTGGATTATCAAATCTCTTAAGTAATTATTTCCTCTTCACATTTGTCAAACACACATGACAAAATCAGTACTTTCCTCTTTCCTCCTTCCCCATTTACAGATTTACCACACCTCCCAACCCAATTATAAGCCCCCTTAAATAAGCACAAATTATCATCATAAAATTTGGACAAATATCCAATCCAATGGAAACAATGAAAATTGTAAAATATCTCATTCGCAGATTGGTCAACCCATCTTCCCTTTCATCCAAATAAACATATAAAAATTATTTATTCTAATTTCGGGATAAAGGAGGTATATCAAGAAATAAATATTTCTATAATATTTTGTCCATAGCAATTTTTTTATACTAACACTACAACCACTATTTTTTTTCACTCACAACTTTTGAGAGAAAAAATAAAACCAACAACAAAAACGTAATTACCGACTTTTAGACAACCAATGCTTGAAATTTACCCAAATAGCCTTCAATCACCCTAATATAATGCTTCCCTATGAAAAAATATTATCATAAAAGAAATAAATTAAATTCACATGGTAACTAATTTTCGTAACTGCTCCCACTTCTCTCTGTGCCTTCCTTTTAAATTTCTCAATTTACTCCATCAAACAAAACATTTAAAATAAATTATTTGCTTCCATAAATAAATAAGCTTTCAACATGGTAAATAAAAAAAAACAAAAATAATGACATAGTAAATTGTCTCATATATTTTTCATAAAAGTTCCAATTTTTACGCTTTCACAAAATATAAAGATTAAAAATGAAAACAAAATTTGATTTAATACCTCTTTTAAGCTGTTAAAATAAAATTGGTTTATTAACTAAAAATAATTAAAGCTTTTTAGCCAACTTAAAAAAAAATTAATAGAAATTATTACATACCAGACCCCCATCCTTTCAAACCTCATTTTAATTTCGAGAATTAAAAACCCACATCTCTCTCTCTCTTTCTGTCATCCTCTCATTTACATACCAGACCCCCACCCCATTTTACCTTCACTCCGCTCGACCGCCACCATCATTCCCATTAAACCCTTCAATCAGATCCAAAATCCCTTTCTTTCTCTTCACCCAAGTTAAAGGACTCATCTTATTGCCCCACGGAACAACCACCGACGACATTCAAAGCCCCCTCATCCACCATTTTTTCCGGGCTCGGTTAAAAAAAAAAGGAAACATGAAGCCACCACCATGGAATTAGAGAGAGAAAGGTAGGTGGAGAAACCCATTACCTTACAAAAATATCTATATCTTTCTTCTTGATCATCCCCTCTCTGGGATATTCCGACTAAATCTTTAAGCTTCAAAGATCTTGAATTTGAATCTGCTATCCATGTCAATGAAGCTTCCCGTGTCCCGATTTCATCTTCTCAGCCACCTGATTAGCATAAGGAAAAACAGAGAGTTAGCAACTTCGTTTATTCGTGCGTGTGTGTGTGTGTTCGTGCGTGTGTGTGTGTGTGTGTGAGTGTTTGAGGGAAGAGGCCAGAAGAAGATGAAATACATAGGAGTATTCTTTTAATTCAAACATTCCTTGGGGTGTGTGCACCTTTTTTCTTGCCCAATTACAATTTGAATCTGAAATTGCAACGAAGGAGAGAGCAACTTGGGAGAATAATACAATGATATCAAAACACGTGTAAGATTTATTCAGGAGAAGAAGACAAATGGGCTACATGCAAAGTGGGCAGATGCTTGAGATTTTTTTTTTTAAATTTCATGAATTATGCATTTCCGAAAACACCCTTAAAACTTTCCATTTATGTTGCCAATGAAAGTGACGTTTTTGAGCGGGCTTTTGCCATTTATAGCATGACAATCTTGTTTTTAGATATAGATAGATTCCAAATGAACATTCATTTTGGGATAGGACGAGGTCTTAAAAAGATATTGTGGTTCAAAATATCCAAATCAGATGGGACGGGAGTGTGAAAATGATATTGTGGTTCAAAATATACAAACCAAATATACAATCTGTATACCTCGCATACAGTTTTACATATTGTAACTAAACACAATCATCACTATAAAAATTTTCACATTTCAAAATTTAAACCATAAGTGTATCTCATTTGAATAACCGATGTTTTATTTAAATGTTATTAGAATTAGATTAGTTATATTTTGAGACAGCTCCTTAACCCCTCTTAAGTAAGATTTTCATTTTGAAATTTCATTAAATTTATTGCATAAATCTATTAAATGATGGCCTGTGGAACTCCAAGTGGCTTTATAATAGAATAAGGGTGAAAATTTATGTTCTATGTGTATACTCATTAAATTTTTATCATGCTTTAAAATATTGTACTCCCTCCGTCCCACTACAACCTTTTCAGTTACTGTTTGCACAATAATTAAGAAAAAATGTAGTAGAGTAGTTGTTGTGAGTATTAATAGCGAGGTAGGAGAGAGAAAGTGAGATATGATTTAATAATTAAATTGTTGTTGTTAGTATGACATGTCGGTCTCATTAATATAAAAGTAATAAAATATTTTCATTTTAGAAAGTGTGTAGTTTGTAATGGGATATCCAATGAAAAAAGTGTGTAGTTTGTTGTGTGACGGAGGGAGTGCATTGTAATAGTGACATGTACAATAATTTAAAACATAATTTTTGTAATGAATAATACCCATTTGGATAATATCTCTAACATTTAACACCACTAAAAAGAAGACAAATTAACATATTGTACGATAATATACCTCCCCCCCCCCTCGAGACATCTAGGGAATGCTAACTTGTTAGAATAGAATAGGGGTGGCTAGTCACTAAGTCATGCCAACATCTCCCACATACTCGGTGCCCACCAACTTACAATGGGTAGCTGCATTTTCTGATGAATGATCTTAGTTTGAAATAAATATAAACCATGTGAACCAATTTTATATTTGTTGAAGAAAATATAACAATAAAATGCATTTTATCCCTGTCATAGGGTATTTATTAGAGTTTGATAACAGATAACATAAATTCAACTAATAAATCCAATTAATAGATTCAATTAATACAAGTCCTAGTCAAATCCAACAAAAATGCAAAAAAAAATTGATCCTTACAAAAACCTTCAAGAAAATTAAATATGAAAACAACAATCCTATATAAGTACTTGAGAAAAGGAAATGCTAAATTGAAACATGAGAGAGAAATAAATAACAACATTGTCATTTCCTTTTCTTTTCTTTTCTTTTCTTTTCTATCAAAAGTTTCTAGGCCTTCCGTACTCCACCTATCTATCCCAAAATAAATGTTGTATTTGATCAATTAAGTTGAATTTTTACCAACATTTAATGATAAGTTATTTATCTTTATGGAAATTTAAAAATAACTATGAATAGTGTTTATATTGGTGTATCAATAACCATTTTCAAAATGGTATTATGTGTTGTGAATTTGGTGATACCCCGTTGCAATCTAGACAAGAAATCAACACACCCACAAGCACAATAATGGAAGAAACACACACACAAGAACACAAAAGTTGTTTACCCGGTTCATTCAACACATGAACTACGTTCGGGGACAATTGCCAAGCCAATATGTATTAGACACTTTCTAATATGCTGCTACAATGAGTTCTAGGTCGTATCTATGTTTATATAGTTGTACAAGGAAGCCCTAAATCTAATTTAAGAAGAGTTCTTATCAAAATAGGAAACAAAATCAACTGCAGAAAACACCATCCTCGGCACGAGCGCGGTCGCGCAGCACACCCAGCGCGGCCGCCCTTATCGACAGAGACTTTGCACCCTCGAACGTACCTCCAGCGCGGTCGCCCTCCACCTAAGCGCGGCCGCTCTCCTCGACAGAAGCACCTCCGAAATTTTGCTCCTCTTCCTCGTAGTTTAGGACTCCAATCCCAACATTATGATAGTCAAATTTTATAATTAACTTTTTTTTTCAAAGTTCAATTTAGTTGATCAAATGAAATATTTATTATGGAACGGGGGGAGTATAATGCAAGGGGGTATTGCTAATATCAATAATACTATGATGCATCTTTTCTTATCACTATCTTGAATTAATTGACCCGTTAGCAGAAAGAATCAAACACAAAAAGGGAAGTGGAGGTGGCTACGAGAAAAATAAATGAAACATGATAAGTGAAAAATAAATAAAATATCATAAACTAACGTGAATTAACTGACATGTTAGCAAAGAGAAGCAAAACAAAAAGGGAAGTAGAGGTGGCTATTAGAAAAAAATGAAACATGACAAGTGAAAAATAAATAAAAGATCATAAACTAATGTAAATATATAAAGATAAGATGAGATAGGTAGGCAGACGTGTCCAAAATCTAACCGGAACCGGCTAACCGAAGGTTATTAACTGGTCAAATAACCGATCAAAATCGTCAACCGTGGTAACCGTAACCGGCTTAATCGAAATCGGCGGTTAACCGGTTCGGTTAAGGTTAAGGATTTTTAAAAACCGTCAACCGGCGGTTATTGTTGGTGTAATGCCCTAGGCTTTAGTTATGTTTAACTTAAAACCATTATGTATCATCTTTATCCTTGATTATAGAGAAAGTTGATTATTTGATTATTATATATTTTGTATATTTATTGTAATAATCTCCGTCCCTAATTATTATGTGAATAATTAGTATAAATGTTAATGGATAATCATATGATGATACTATGCATAGAGATGCACATTAAATTTATGGGTACTTGTTAGAGAACAAGTGACTGGACTTGACCCGTATGAGATTTATGTCATGGTCAAATGTCATAATTAAATCTCATATGGTCACATCATTTAGTCCCTAGACCTGAGATTATCATGACCTTACATATGATGAAAGTTATGTTTGATTTTAGTCAAACGATATCTTAACACGATATTTATAAAGGTTATCTTTGGCATGATCGGATTCATGATGGGAAGGATGATAAGTCAAGATGGAATTTGTCCCTCGAAAGAGAGATGTTTTGCTTGGGCCCCTCGATGAGTGATAGTGATGAAAGTGTATGGCCATACCCCAATGTGATTGGACTATCATTATACTCAAGATCGAGAAAGCATTGAACAAATACAAGTTGACGTGGACCATGAATTGTGTTCAATATAATATCGTGAGACAAAGGGAGAAATGGAAGTGTACCATTGGAAACGTGAACTCTTGCGTTATATTAATTGGGTAGACATAATGGCTTGCTAGAGTTCGCTTATGTTTTATGAGGGTCGATATGATCGGGCTCATTGCCAACATAATATAATCCTATTGGGTCACACACAACTAGAATGAATTAGTTAAACCAAAGAAAGAAAACATTGAGAATTCCTGATCTGGCTTGTGTTGTAGCGCGACAGAACTAGCCCAAAGGCTGTCATAGGTCGCGCGACATAACAAAGCCACAGAGGCGGTTTACAGAATAGTTTCCTAATACGATTATGAAACAAATACTTATACTAAGGTAGTATAAATATGAGGTCTGTAAACCCTAATTAGCTAGCCGAATTCTCTAAATAAAACCCACAACAAAGGTTTCTCAATATTTCTTCCATAGGTTTAAGAATCTAGCAATTCTCAAGAACTGTTCTTGGTTCATTCTAAAGTGTGGATACTACTAGAGGGTCTTCGCTCGTACGACGATCAAGGCCTAGAGTTCAAATTGTCCAAAGCAATCTAAAGATTCAAGTCTTGAAGATCGAAGTTTGTGATTCGAAATCACATTGATAATTGTTCGATAACTCAAGAACAGAAAGCATATAAGGTTGGTAAATTCTATCTCATAGGAATTCAATTTAATTGTATAGAACGGATCTTAGGGCTCTTGGGTTTTGTGTTGTTTAGATGCTTATTCCACTGCGCATGAACCCATAAAACCCAACAGTGGTATCAGAGCCCCGTTCGTATGGTTATGTTTGAATTGGCATGCTAGAATTAAGATATAAATTGTTTATATGCTTATTGCATGTTTTGTATGCGATAGTTTTTATAGTTTTTGAAACAATGTGCCAAAAATCGTTTTCTGTTCATATTGGATTAAATCTGTTAAAAAGCTGTTTATTTGATTTAATTGTTTTATGATTGGAATTGATTGAAGCTGGAAAATCTGCATATGGCAGCTCTTGTCACGCGACAGAGTTGGCCTCTGTCACGCGACAGAGTTGGCCAGCACGAGGGTGGCTCGGTCACGCGACAGAGCCTGGCCTCGTCACGCGACAAACTTGCCAATCCGGGCATAATCGCCTTGTTAACTTTTCCTTGCTAACTGCGTGATTATGTTGATAATCTAATATGTTTATATCTTAATCTGGATGCTATAAATTTCTGGAAATTAAATTTATAGGGCTATGCTAGATTAATTCATTGTTTATGCATGCTTAATTAATTTAAATGTGATTTTATTAATTATTGCGATGCATGAATTATATGTTCTTAAATGTTAAGAATATTGTTCGATGTTTAGTTGAAACATTGAATTGTAATCTCCTAAATGTTTAAGTTGAAACATTAGAATTTTATTTTCTGATTGTTTATGAAAAACAAGTCAGTTTACGCAAAATTTAGAGGAATTTGATTGTTTGTGAGAAACAAGTCAGTATATAAAGTATTGGTTATGTTGCAAATCAGAGCTGGTATTCTAATTGTGCATGTCTAGGAGAGTTCTGTCGAAGGAGAGATTTGGTACTTAAGTAGTCCTTGTGGCTCACCTATTTTTCTAGGAACTTACCTGGTGCGCGATTATGATTATCTTTGCTGACATGCTTATAATCTGCTTTAAAGAACCTTCATTTAACTTTTAAGTTCTTTATGTCAATCCATGATTAAAACACTTGAGACCACTCGGATAGTTTTTGGTGGGCTTTCCATATCAAGGTACTTTGATTCTATTTCGTTTGCGAGCAAGATGAGGAAATGGTGGTTCCTATACGTTTAAAGTGGATGAACTTAATTGGGTTATCAAAATGGTTTTGGACCCAAGGCATAAGATGAGATTAAAATATGCTTAGACATATGATGTCTTAAATAAATCTCATAAAAGATCTAAGAGTCATATACGATATGATTGATGTTTTCTACCTAATTAATTTTAATCTTGAGCGGTGCGCCATAGAGTACTTGAGATTAAATTAAAGTTGGATCTTAGCCCATTAAATGTATATTATGCTTATTTGCATTGGAAGGTGTATAATTTAGTGGGAGTATTTGTGAAATACATGATTTTCTCTTAGATGATAAATGTGTTGATATTAATATGTGTTCATATAGTTTGCATATTTTGTTGTAGAAGTAGCATTACACAATAAATTGTGATTCGTCCTTATGAAGGACAAAGTTCGGAAGGAACGATACAGATAATTCTGATTGGATCAGAAGCCTAAAGAATGGTTCTTAGGCAAATGTGTACGTTCTTGATGAATCCATTCCTACTGAACCCACTGCAAATGTTGCAAAGGGCAGATAAGGAGCAACATTAGAAACATGTTGATGATTCTAATGATATTGCTTGTCTTATACTGGCCACCATATTTAAAGGCTCTTATGAAGAACCTTGAACATATGAAAGTTACTTTTGTTCTAGCACAACGCACAAAGGAAATGTTCCAAGTGCAAGCTAGGCAAAAGGTGTATGTTGTGGTGAAGGTTCCTAATGCATGAGATGCAAAAGGGAGCAATCCGCAAGTGTGTTAATGGTTAACACAAGAAAGGGGTTCATAAAGGAAAGGTAAAGAAGGTAAAGCAAAGGTTGCTAAACCTAGGGCAAAAGTTGCCAAAGCCGAAGAGGCTAAACCCAAAGTGTCTCAAAAGGATGCATTTTGCTACCATTGTAATGAGATTGTCATTGGAAGCAAAGTTGCAAGGCTTATTAGGAAGGCCTAAAAGGTGAAGAAGGGCAATATGATTGCTACTACTTCAAGTATCTATATGATAGATATTTTCCTTTCGACTTCTTGTTCTTGGATATATGATACCGAATTGGATCCTACATTTGTTTAAATGTGCAAGGAATAAAGAACAGAAAGCTACTCAAAGAAGGTAAACTAAACCTATGCGTGGGAATGAAGCAAGAGTTGCTGCATTAGCCATAGGGACTTATGAAGTCAATTTACCTAGTGAACTGGTACTTGTTTCGAACAAATGTTACTGAGTTCCGAATTTGGGTAGGAGTATTATTTTCGTTTCTTATATGGATGATGAAGGATATAATTTTCTTATTGAGAATAAGAAGTTTTATATTTATTTAATGATATGCCTTATTGTATTGCATATATCGTTGAATGGTCTTCATATCCTAGATGATGAGAAACAAAATGATATTGAAAATGTCTATAATATAAATGGGAAATATAAATTGAATAATATGAACAACGCGTTCATATGGCATTGCCGGCTTGGTCAGATAAATAAGAAATATATATCTAAACTCCATTAACATGGACTTTTAGACTCATATGACTCTGAATCATTTGAGGAATGTAAATCTTGTTTATTGGGATTATTGACCAAACCACCCTACACTAAGAGTAGTGGGAGGGCTAGTGACTTATTAGTCATGATACATGAGATGTATATGGACTATTAAGCAGCATTGCTAGGGGAGGATTTTGGTGTTTCATCATATTCACCGATGACTTATGTAGATATGACTATGTCTATCTGATGAAGTCCAAAGGTGAATCGTTTGAGATGTTTCGAACATTTCAAGATGAAGTACAAAACAACTTGGCAAAACTATTAAGTACTTCGATTAGATCGAGGTGATGGATATTTGAGCCAAGAGTTTGACAATCATCTCAAAACTGTGAAATCGTTTCAGAGTTGACTCCACCCGGAACACCACATTGTATGGTGTGTCTGATAGGAGAAATTGAACCTTGTAGGACATGGTTCATTCGATGATGTGTCAAGTTGACTTTTCTATTTCCTTTTGAGGATATGCATTAGAAATGATGCGGTTACACTGAATCGAGTCCCTACTAAATCGGTTCCTAAGGCCCCACATGAGATGTGGTATGAAAGAAAACTTAGTTTGTCTTTCAAGAAAATTTGGGTTTGCAAAGCTTATAAGAAGAGACTTGTCTCTGATAAGTTAGCACCAAATCTGACAAGGTTATTTTCGGAAATTAATCTTACAATCGCAAAGAGAACAAAATGTTTGTTGCTCTATACGATTTGTTTCTTGAGAAATAGTTTCTCAATATAGAATCTAGTGGGAGTAAAATTAATCTTGAAGGAGTTCAAGAACCCGAAAATAATATGGAATCAAGAGTAGAGACGGAAATAAGTTCACAAGGAGTTGTGGAACCGGTTCAAGATGCACAAGTCCATCGTAGATTTGATAGGTTACGATCCGAACTCAAGAAATATTGACTTCTCGTTGCGGAAAGTGATGAAGTGGAGTTTATCGAAAACGATGAACCTACTTGCTGTCAAGAAGCGATGTCCTCTCCTGATTCGGAAAAATGGCAAGAGGCCATGAAGTCCGAATTACAATCCATGGCTGATAATCAAGTTTGGAACTTGATTGATCCACCTAAAGGTGTAAAAACTAAAGGTGCAAATAGGTCTTCAAGACCGACATGGATGGGAATGTGTATACTTTCATGACTAAGGATTGTAACAAAAGGGATTTAGGCAAATTCATAGTATTGACTATGATTGAAACCTATTTGCCAGTTACAATGCCAAAGTCTATTAGAGTTTCAATTGCCATTATCGCATATTGTGACTGTGTGATACGACAAATGGATGTCAAACAGCTTTCTTAAATGGAAAGATTATTAAGGATATGTATAGTACACAACCCGAAGTTCTGTCAATCCAAGAAATTCTAATAAAGTATGCATGTTGCAAAGATCCATGAGATGGGTTGAAGCAAGCTTCAAGGAATTGGAATCTTCATTTTGATGAATCGGTCAAAGAGTTTGATTTCATCAAGTACGAAGATGAACCTTGTGTATGCATGAAATTCAGTGGGAGCGTAGTATCATTTCTATTGTCTTATTACAATGATATCTTACTCATTGGAAAACGAAGTTCCGACACTTAAGACTGTCAAGTCTTGGTCAAGGAAAGATTTCTCAATGAAAGATATGGGTGAAGCCGCTTACATCCTTGGCATCAAGATATATATAGATAGATCTTAAAAGGATAAATTGGTTTGAGTCAAAATACTCGCATTGACAAGGTTCTTAGAAGAATCTAAGAAAAGTAACTTGTCAATGGGTCATGGTATTTCTCTTAGCAATACTCATTGTCTTGTGACAACTGATGAGCAAAAGGGAATGAATGAAGTTCTATATGCTCCGGCATTTGGATCTGTCATGTATGCCATGATTTGTACTAGACCCGACGTCTCGTATGCTCCAAGCATGACGAGTCGATACCAATCTGATCCTGTTGAGAACCATTGGATGGCAGTCAAGATGATCCTTAAGTACTTAAGAAGAACTAAGGATACGTTTTTGGTATTTGAAAGATTGGAAGATAATCTTGTTGTAAGGGTTACATAGATGCTAGCTTCCGAACTAACAAAGTCAATTTAAAATCGCAATTAGAATTTGTGTTTATGCTTATTAAAGGTGCAGCTTTTGATTGGAAGAATTCCAAGCAGAAAATTGTAGCCGATTCTACTACTAAGGCCAAGTTTTAGCAACATATGATGTAGCTAAAAGAGGCAGTTTGGATCAAAAGTTCATTTAGTGTTTTGGAAATGTTCCAAGTATCACTAATCGGTGGAACTTTGTTGTGATAAATATGGTGCCATTTGTGCAAACAATGGAACCAAGGTCACAACAGCGATCCAAACACATACTTAGACGTTTTTCGAGGAATTCATAAAGAATGAGAAGACGTTAAGATATGCAAAGTATCAACCGATGATTACATTAGGGACTCACTTACAAAGACCCCGCACAGGCAGAAGCATGATGGTCATGTTAAGTCCATAAGTATTCGATACATAGATGGAGCCTAGTGCAAGTGGGAGACTGTTGGTGTAATGCCCTAGGCTTTAGTTATGTTTAACTTAAAACCATTATGTATCATCTTTATCCTTGATTATAGAGAAAGTTTATTATTTGATTATTATATATTTTGCATATTTATTGTAATAATTTCCGTCCCTAATTATTAAGTGAATAATTAGTATAAATGTTAATGGATAATCATATGATGATTATATGCATAGAGATGCACATTAAATTTATGGGTACTTGTTAGACAACAAGTGACTGGACTTGACCCGTATGAGATTTATGTCATGGTCAAATGTCATAATTAAATCTCATATGGTCAGTTCATTTAGTCCCTAGACCTAAGATTATCATGACCTTACATATGATGAAAGTTATGTTTGATTTTAGTCAAACTATATCTTAACATGATATTTATAAAGGCTATCTTTGGCATGATCGGATTCATGATGGGAAGGATGATAAGTCAAGATGGAATTTGTCCCTCGAAAGAGAGATGTTTTGCTTGGGCCCCTCGATGAGTGATAATGATGAAGTGTATGGACATACCCCAATGTGATTGGACTATCATTATACTCAAGATCGAGAAAGCATTGAACAAATACAAGTTGACGTGGACCATGACTTGTGTTCAATATAACATCGTGAGACAAAGGGAGAAATGGAAGTGTACCATTGGAAACGTGAACTCTTGCGTTATATTAATTGGGTAGACATAATGGCTTACTAGAGTCCGCTTATGTTTTATGAGGGTCGATATGATCGGGCTCATTGCCAACATAATATAATCCTATTGGGTCACACACAACTAGAATGAATTAGTTAAACCAAAGGAAGAAAACATTGAGAATTCCTGATCTGGCTTGTGTTGTAGCGCGACAGAACTAGCCCAAAGGCTGTCATAGGTCGCGCGACATAACAAAGCCACAGAGGCGGTTTACAGAATAGTTTCCTAATACGATTAGGAAACAAATACTTATACTAAGGTAGTATAAATATGAGGTCTGTAAACCCTAATGAGCTAGCCGAATTCTCTAAAGAAAAATCACAACAAAGGTTTCTCAATATTTCTTCCATAGGTTTAAGAATCTAGCAATTCTCAAGAACTGTTCTTGGTTCATTCTAAAGTGTGGATACTACTAGAGGGTCTTCGCTCGTACCACGATCAAGGCCTAGAGTTCAAATTGTCCAAAGCAATCTAAAGATTCAAGTCTTGAAGATCGAAGTTTGTGATTCGAAATCACATTGATAATTGTTCGAGAGCTCAAGAACGAAAAGCATATAAGGTTGGTAAATTATATCTCATAGGAATTCAATTTAATTGTATAGAACGGATCTTAGGGCTCTTGAATTTTGTGTTATTTAGATGCTTATTCCGCTGCGCATGGACCCATAAAACCCAACAGTTATAACCGTCGGTTATTTAACCGGTTATAACCGGTTAAATAACCGGCGGTTATAACCGCCTAACCGGCCAAATTCAAAATACTCCTCAACCCATGGCTGCTGCTTATATAGGCACAAGGCCAAGCCAAGTTTAATTCCATTTCAATGTGGGATAAATGATAATGTCCAAGGGAGGCAGGCGGCCAAGGCAAGGGCCGGCCGAGCCGAGCCAAGCCAAGGCCAAGGCCGGCCGCCAAGGCCATGTGCTGTTTTTGTTTAACAAAATTTCGATGTGGGATATGACTTGCTAGGCCACGGCCAAGGCCGAGCCAAGGCAAGGCCAAGGCCGGCCGAGCCAAGGCCAAGGCAAATGCAAATTTTTTTATTTTTTTTTTGAAAAATAAATATTTCATAAATTTATATATAAATATATATATATATATATATATATATATATATATATATATATATATATATATATATATATATATATATATATATATATATATATATATATATAATTTATGAAATATATTTGAAAAAATAAATATTTCATAAATTTATTCCACCGCTACTACCACCACTACTACCACTACTACTATTACTACTACCACCACTACTACCACCACTACCACCATCACCGCCACCACAACCACCACTACTACTACTATCACTATATGTGTATCAATGCATGTATCTATACATGCATTGGTACATACACACACACATATATGTGTATCAATGCATGTATGTGTATGCATGTATTTATCTATGTTACTATGTATGCATTGGTACACACACACATATATGTGTACTCATTGATACACACACATATATGTGTATCAATGCATGTATCTATACATGCATTGGTACACACACACACATATATATGTGTATCAATGCATGTATGTGTATGCATGTATCTATCTATGTTACTATGTATGCATTGGTACACACACACACATATATGTGTACTCATTGATACACACACACATATATGTGTATCAATGCATGTATCTATACTTGCATTGGTACACACACACACACATATATGTGTATCAATGCATGTATGTGTATGCATGTATCTATCTTTGTATCTATCTATGTATGCATTGATAGATATACATGTATTCATATAAACACATATCTATATATATATACATGCATTGATACACATATATGTGTGTGTATCAATGCATACATAGATACATGCATACACATATATGTATATCCACATATATGTTTTTATATAAATACATATTTATATATACACACATATAGATACAAAGATAGATACATGCATACACATATATGTATATGAGATTTGGAATGTAGTAATAAGCATTATTAATATTTATTTTAAAAATTAAATTTATATTATTGTTAATAAGTATTTTTTTTATAATTTATTAATATCAATTATTACTTAGGTATATTAATATTTTTCAGAATTTTAAATTATCAAATTATTATTATCAATAAATTATATATTTGTATCTATCCATGTATGCATTGATACACACACACAAATTTTAAATATATTTCATAAATTTATATATATATCTAAAAAATATTGCCACTTATTTTTATTATTTGACAAAAATAAATAATATTTTTTATACAAAATAAAAAATATGATTATATTTTCCAAAAATTAGCCTTGGCCTTGGCTCGGCCGTGCCTTGGCCTTGGCCGGCCGTGGCTCGGCTGTGGCCTTGGCCTTGCCTTGGCCTTGGTCATTATCCCACATCGAAAACAAAGGAAACTAAATGGCAGCCTAGGCTCGGCCGTGGCCGTGGCCTTGGCCTTGGCCGGCCGTGGCCTTGGCCTTGGCCTTGCCTTGGCCTTGGTCACTTATCCCACATCGAATGAATAACAAAGAAAATGTGGTGCTTGCTTATATATGAGTGGGCTTGGCAGCAATAGGCCGTTGTATTGGCTGGCCGTGGACGTGGCTGGCCGTGGCCTTTGCCTTGGCTGTGACTAAGCATTTTTTCAAAGAAAAGTTAACAGAAATTGTTAAAAATTCCGTTAAAAGGACTAATTTGAAAAAGGGCTTTAGTTAACCGTTTTAACTGGATAAACCGTGTTAACCGTTTATAACCGTTAACCGGATAACCGTAACCGTTAGTACACGATTAACGGTTAGGTTACGGTTAAGTGTTAACGATTTTTTTAACCGCCGATTATAACCGTTAACCGGCGGTTATAACCGTTTGTACACGTCTAAGGTAGGTATGAGTCAATGTAGTTTACTTAGATTAATTAAGAAAAAGAAATCTAGATAAGACATGATAAACTCAAATGAAAATAAAAAAAAAATAAGATGAGAGTCTTACCCGTAACTACAAGACTTGTAATAGGACCTACTACAAGTCTGAGAATTAGCTAAATGTGTGAACATATTTGGATTGGTTATTGAGATTTGAATTATTAAACATCTTAGGTAACATTTATTTAGGGTTAGTTATAGAGATTTGAAATTTTAAACATGTTAGATAACCCATTTGATAAATATTTAAAATTGATTTTAATTTATAATCAAACAAAATCCAACTAATGCTGATACTGACACATGAAATTACACGTCATAATTTCATGTGGCGCGATGAGGAAATGTAATAGGACTCTGGACTCTCCTATATAATATACTAGTAAAAGCCCGTGTCCAAGGACACGTGTTTTTTTTTTTTTAAGGCGAAATGGGAAAGGACAACTTAGTGAGTAAAATCGAATTTCGACATACGAAACCTGCTCATGCGATCATAGCTAATCCGTTCCCATTTATACTATAGATAATATATATGGACCCTTTTCATCTGAAAAGTCTTTATGTTATTATTTGTAACAAAAGCACTAAATATTTAAAACTCACCCCTAATCTATGGACCCTTTTCATCTGAAAAGTCTTTATGTTATTACAAATTCATGACTTTAAACAAACTTTAAGGAACTGTAATTTATGGGCATCACGTTCACCCTTAAAAAAGACACAAATTAACTATAAACAAAGTGTTTCTAATGAAGTTGACAACATTTTTAATTCCTTAATCCTATCAATAAACCACCTTCTCATAACATGGGGATGAAATAGGAGGATTTCACACACCGAAAGAGAAAAAGATTTGTCAGTAGCTTATCTCTTAACCCGTGGACAAATCTTTCTTCGTTTTATTAATTTGTATTTTAAAATTTGTTAAGTTGGATTTAATGGAGCAGGTGTCAGCTCAACCAAGACTAATGTTACCTTAATTATTACTTCTAATCCTAAACGTGTCATCCATTTACGCTAATTCTCTTGGCTAATCATACATATGAGGATTAGAATGTGGAGTTTCAGTTTTCTGGATTTCGACTTATAATTGTAAGGTTCAAAATCCATATAAGTTTGTCACGAATCTAGTTGGTTTCGAGTCATATTTTGCATCAAAATTATTTGAGCAATTTTAGTTACAAAATTTTAGATATAAACATGATTGTTAATCATTGATCAGTTGTTTAATTATTGAGTGATGAGAACTACAAATAAAATAACCAATTAACTATTGCCAAAAATATTTGTGACTATTTTGTAATTTATTTGTTATTTTAATACTCATAGCATTTGTTTTTTATTGAAGCAAAGTAAACAACTCAAATTTTCATTTATAAATTTCAAAAAAATAACACTCTACGATAGTCGAAAGCTCATCACAAAATTATGTATTTCTATCAAATTGTCGTGCAATCGTAAACAAACTCTGCATCAAAATGAAATTGGTGCAAAGTTTATCAATTGCCGTAATACTTGTCAAACTATTTATTTTAAAAGAATTTATCAACTATTTAAGAAATATGACTTATTTATATATTAGTTGACATTTGTATCATGGTAAAATTACTAATATTATTTTTTTATTATAAATATAGAAATGCAATATTTTTTGTGAAAACAATATTTTTTTAAAGAATTCGTTAAATGGAGCAAATTAACAAATCAAGCCAATTATACATAGAAAATTCAGCTTCATTTTGTACCATGAGTTCGTGTGGTTCCAGCGTAAGAGGGAGCACCAAAGTAGAGGTGGTCATATTTCGCGAATCGGACCGGCTAATCGGCCAATTTTGAATCGGTTAAAATCGTAAAAAATCGATCAACGCGATTGAATCGGACCGGTGAAACGGGATTTTTGCCGATTTGATTACGGTTTAGCGGTTAGGGGAACCGGTCAACCTCCGGTTTAACCGCCGGTTAAACCGTCGGTTGAACCAGCAATTGAATCGGCAAATTCAAAGTTTCAAACGGTCATATGATCGTTGGATCGCCTCAACGACTACTTCCTGTTGGAATATTTGTATATGTGGTGTTGAAGTTCATAGTCATATTGCCTTGGTGGGTAATTGGCTTGGAATGAACGAGGCAAGGAGGATTTTCACGTGCGGGTTCTTGCCGAGAGCGGCCGCGCTCAGCCCTGTGAGCGGCCGCGCTTCTCTTCCGCAGCTTCACCCCAATTTCCTGTCTTCGAGCGCGGTCGCGCAAGCCCTGAGGGCGGCCGCGCTTGTTACGGGTAAGTGAAATCCTGGGCCGAATTAAATCAGGTTTTTAGGTCTAAATTAAGCCCTAAACCTAATTTATTCCACATGTATAAATACTCTCTTCCTCCCAGCCGTTTTTGGTACTTGAATATTGAAGAGAAACACAATTCTCTTGCTTTGATTCAAAGATCAAACACTCCCGTTCATAGAGATTTGTTCGTGAGATTCAAGGCGATTGAGATAGGACCGCCGGTGACTATCTACCTGTGTGCTGCTTTGTGGTACGTAGTCCGTGATCGTTTTATCCTCGGAGAAATTTGCCTGTACCTGAGTTGCACCAATCGGGGGCAATATTTTCTCTTAGGGCAGCTCTTCCTAAGGCGACTCGATCAAATCACGATAAGTTTTTCTAACCGTTTGATTTCTTGTTTCGTTTGTTTTCCCGATCCCGTTCCTTGGCTTTCGGTTTTGCTATTGGCTTAATTGGTACGTTTTGACTTGATCAATAAAATCCCCTACCGTTGATTAAATCGTTGTTTAATCTGTGGTGCTTATTAATTTAATTTCCAAATCTAAGAGAAAATAGTATTTTATTTGATCATGTCTCGGTGGTTCCTCTAGCTCTCCCTTTAAGTCCCTAGTTGACACCTCCGATCTTCCGGAGAAGTTTGGTGGTAAGAACTTCAAGCGTTGGTCCGAACGCATGAAGATCCGGGCCGTCAATTAAGGGTATGCCCGGTATGCCGACATCTAAATGTCCCGCTCCGAATGGTGATGATCCAGCTAATGTGGCCGCCGTTAAACCGTGGAAGGAGCGGGACGATGTTGTTCGAGGATGCATTCCGTCGCCTTTGTCGAATGCACTCTTTGATGTTTATTGCTCGCTCCTCTCACCGCTGCGTCATTTGTGGGATTCTCTTTCCAAGAAGTACAAAGACCGATGAATCCGGTGTGGAAAAGTACCAAGTGGGAAAGTTCTGGAATTATCACATGAGTGAGGGAAAGTCGGTTACCGACCAAGTGCACGAACTCCAAATCGTTTTGCAGCTCACTCAAGGATGCCGACATGGGACTTCCCGATAAGTTCGTTGTCATGGCTATCATTGAGAAGTTTCCTCGATCTTGGGGGAATTCGGTATGACCCTCAAGCATCGTATCGGAAACTTGTCACTCAATGAGTTGATGAATGCAATTGCGATTCAGAGGTGCATAATGGTAACCAACCTAGCGTACTGTGGAGAGGCTGCCGCCAATATGATTACCGGTAAAAGCAAGTTTAAAGGAAAAGGTGTGAAAACTTCTAAGGATAAAGAAAACCATGATAAGCTTAAAGTTAAGAAAAATAACTTTAGGAAGCCAAGAGCAAAATGTAACCGCTGGAATTGTGGAGAAG
Organism: Adenophora triphylla var. japonica; assembly: GCA_022495995.1. Lineage (NCBI taxonomy): Eukaryota > Viridiplantae > Streptophyta > Magnoliopsida > Asterales > Campanulaceae > Adenophora > Adenophora triphylla. Next base: position 102,379 of record JAFEMH010005566.1, on the reverse strand, counting down.
GTGGACACTTTTCTAGGGACTCGCCCGTCCAAGAAAGGAAAAGGACCACAAGCCTCTGCGATGACCATCCCGCCGTCAACATGGTGTTGGGTCCGAAGGATTATGATGATCCCGACTCGACGCACTGAGTTGACGATCCGACTGCAATGTTACAAAGTATGTAACTTCTTGTCCCGAACTCTTTATCGTCTATGAACCCAACGAGCGGCTAGTTGACACCGGGGCAAATGTGCACGTTTGGCCGATAAATTGCTATTTGTGTCTTACCACTGTCCCGTGGTAGATCGCTGACGATGGGGAACTCTAGTGCCGCAAAGGTGCTTGGGACTCGGACGCGTGGACCCGAGGTTTCCCAATGGGCGCATTCTTACCTTGCATCGAGTGTATCACGTTCCCGATATTCGTCGCAACATTATTAGTGGTTCTAGTCTAGTTAGGGAAGGATTTGAGATTTCATTTAAGTGTAATAAGGTTATTATTTTGGATTGTAGTTTTGTGGGGAAAGGTTATTCCTCGGATGGTTTATTTAAAATTAGAGTTGAAACCGATGTTTGTTAGCACAACAATAATTTTAGTTCTATTGATTATCCCGTTTCGTATTCCATTGAATCTTCAAATGTTTGGCATGGTCGTTTAGGACATATTAACTATGATTCTCGTGAAAAGAATGATGAACTTAGATATTATTCCTAAACATGCTATTGATAAGAATTCTAAATGTCATGTATGTGTTGAAGCTAAATCTACAAAAGGTCCGTTTAAGTCGGTTGTGAGAAATTCCGAAATTCTAGATTTAGTTCATACCGATATTTGTGAATTTAATGGTGCTGACCAAAGACAAAAAGAAATACTTTCTCACCTTTATTGATGATGCTAGTAGATACCGTTATGTGTTCTTGCTTAATTCTAAGGATGAAGCATTAGATAAATTCATTATATTTAAGAACGAAGCGTAAACACAAACCGGCAAGAAACTTAAACGGTTAAGGTCCGATAGAGGAGGTGAATATGAGTCTAACCCCTTCATGTATTATTGCCAAGAAAACGGAATTGTACATGAAGAGACTCCTCCCTACACCCTCAATCAAATGGTGTTGCGAACGTAAGAATAGAACCCTTACCGATATGATTAATAGTTTACTCATAAGTTCTGGATCGCCCAAATATATGTGGGGAGAGGCTTTGAATACGGCTTGCCATATTCTCGAATAGAGTCCCTCCTAAACATAGAAAGGAAAGCCCGTTTGAACTTTGGAGAGGTCGACAGGCTAGCTTGAAACACTTAAAAGTGTGGGGGTGCCTTGCAAAGGTACTTGTACACGCACATAAAAGGAAAAAGCTTGGACCTAAAAGCTGATGCTATCTTTATAGGTTATTCGAAACAAGTTATGCATTGAGATTTCTTATTATAAAATCTGAAATTTCGGCATAGATGTGAACTCTATAGTTGAGTTACGTGATGCAACATTTTTGAGGATGTGTTTCCTATGAAGGACGGACTTCCTAAGGAATCTAACCCGACCACTAATTCTATTCCCGCTCAAGTAGAGGAGCCGACAAATGTGGGGGTTGATTCCAAAGGGCAACTCATTCTCGACGATGAGATAGAACCAAGAAGGAGTAAAAGGGCAAGGACCACCAAGGATTTTGGAAATGATTTTATCACTTACAATGTCGAGGGTGATCCTCTAACCTTCAAGGCCGCTATGGCTACTTCGATGCCAAGCAAAGGAAGGATGCCGTTAAGAGTGAGATGGATTCTATTGTCTCTAATGGGACATGGGAATTGGTCGATCTCCTCCCGGTTGTAGCACGATAGGATGTAAGTGGGTCTTTAAAAGGAAACTGAAACCGGATGGAACCGTTGACAAGTTTAAGGCTAGGTTAGTGGCTAAGGGATTCAAGCAAATGGAAGGAATAGACTATTTCGATACCTATTCACCAGTTGCTAGAATGACTACAATTCGAATGCTTATCGCATTGGCCTCTGTATATGATCTTCCTATCCATCAGATGGATGTTAAGACCGCTTTCTTGCATGGCGATCTTGAGGAAGAAATCTATATGGATCAACCTGAAGGTTTTGAGGCCCCTGGCAATGAGAGAAAGGTTTGTAAACTTGTTAAGTCCTTGTATGGACTGAAACAAGCCCCTAAGCAATGGCATGAGAAATTTGATAAAATTGTCTCATCGTTTGGCTTTGTTACTAATGAGTTTGATAAGTGTGTCTACAGCAAGAGTATTGGTGATAGTAGTATTGTCTTATGTCTGTATGTCGATGATATTCTGTTGTTTGGAACGGATATGAGGATAATTGATACTACTAAGGCATTCTTGAAAAGTAAGTTTGAGATGAAAGATATGGGAGTAGCAAGTGTGATTCTTGGCCTTAAGTTGACTCGTTCAACTAATGGCATAACCATATCGCAGTCTCATTATACTGAAAGTGTAATTGAGAAATTTGGTTATAAGAATTGCAAAGTGGCTAAGACTCCATATGATCCTTCATCTGCTCTTACTAAGAATGAAAGTGGAGTACCGATGGCTCAGTTGAGATATTCTCAAATCATTGGAGGTTTGATGTATCTTGCCAATTGTACTAGACCGGATATTTCATACTCGGTTACTAGGTTAGCTAGATATACTCAATGTCCAAATAAAGCACATTGGGAAGCTCTTGATAGAGTTCTCAAGTACTCAAGGAACGGTTTCCCTGGGCCGCATTATGGTAGATATCCTTCGTGCTTGAAGGGTATAGTGATGCAAGCCGGATTGCCTTTAACTCCGGAGTTATGGCCGTACGGGGTATGTTTTCACCTTAGGCGGAGGCTGCGGTCGCTTGGAGGTCGACCAAACAAACTCGTTGTCTAGGTCTACATTTGAGGCCGAATTAGTTGCTCTTGATACTACCGGATTAGAAGCCGAATGGCTTCGAGGACTTATGTCCGAGCCGCCCATGGTCAGCAAGCCCATGCCTGTTATCTCTCGTGCATTGTGACAACACCGCCACAATTGAGAAACCGAAAAGTGTCAAGTACAACCGTAGAAACTAGGAGACATATCCAAATTAGATTAAAATCTATAAGGGATCTAGTGTCTCGGAAGGTGATAGTTGTTGATTATGTTGGTACCAAGGATAACACAAATGATCCTTTAACCAAAGGGCTTGAATTTGCTCTTGTTCGAAATCTAGGTTGGGGATGGGATCGAACCCCGTCTCGACTCAAACGCAAGAGCAACCCAATCTACCTGAGTGGAGATCCCACAAAGGAGATTCAATGTGGTAATAACAAGCCGTGGGGTGAGTCGGAGCACCAAATAATAGATTGACATTTTATATGTCTAAGTCTATCCCGAATAGCCTAGAGGTGCTCATTCTTTGCTAATTTAGTAAAAGTTTGGAACTTTGAATGGGATCAAGTCTTTTAGACAAGATGTTAGCGACATCTTCCGAGATGCCCACTAAGTGAGTGTTGTTGTTGGCCGCAACTAGAGGAATTTGGGTTATTCCTTGAAAGCACTCATGATAGAGGATCGGGACGTATGGCTTATAAGCGTCAAGTGTTCGATAGGGCCTATCATAGCTTTTGTTGTGTTTGTTACCAAGAAAGGCCTCTACATCCAAAGGCATCGATTCAAGACACCCGTTCATCCGGTCCTGTGGAGGTTTGCGTTGGATAACATAGGTAGTGGTTCGCCTAAGGTACCATTATTGAAAGCATGGCAATGGACAACTGCACACGCCATATTTCTATGAACTTGTGGGGATTGTTGGAATATTTGCATATGTGGTGTTGAAGTTCATAGTCATATTGCCTTGGTGGGTAATTGGCTTGGAATGAACGAGGCAAGGAGGATTTTCACGCCGGGTTGCCGCTTCGAGAGCGGTCGCGCCGCCCCGCGTGAGCGGCCGCGCTTCTCTTCCGCAGCCTTCACCCCAATTTCCGTCTTCGAGCGCGGTCGCGCAAGCCCTGAGGGCGGCCGCGCTTGTTACGGGTAAGTGAAATGCTGGGCCGAATTAAATCAGGTTTTTAGGTCTAAATTAAGCCCTAAACCTAATTTATTCCACATGTATAAATACTCTCTTCCTCCCAAATTGCTTTTGGTACTTGAATATTGAAGAGAAACACAATTCTCTTGCTTTGATTCAAAGATCAAACACTCCCGTTCATAGAGATTTGTTCGTGAGATTCAAGGCGATTGAGATAGGACCGCCGGTGACTATCTACCTGTGTGCTGCTTTGTGGTACGTAGTCCGTGATCGTTTTATCCTCGGAGAAATTTGCCTGTACCTGAGTTGCACCAATTGGGGGCAATATTTTCTCTTAGGACAGTCTTCCTAAGGCGACTCGATCAAATCACGATAAGTTTTTCTAACCGTTTGATTTCTTGTTTCTGTTTGTTTTCCTGATCCTGTTCCTTGGCTTTCGGTTTTGCTATTGGCTTAATTGGTACGTTTTGACTTGATCAATAAAATCCCCTACTGTTGATTAAATCGTTGTTTAATCTGTGGTGCTTATTAATTTAATTTCCAACACTTCCTCTGCGCCTGCGCCTGCGCCTGCCGCCTGTCCCCCCCCCCTTTCCAGTTAGTTAGTAACACTAACGGATTTAACAAAAAAAAATGACTAATTAAAACTAACTATAAATATCACCTCCCTCTTTCCATTTTATTTTCACATTATTTCTCTTTACTCTTTCTCTTCTACTCTCTTCTACTCTCAAATATTCACATATTATCTTACTCTCATCCAATTTTCAATTAAATATTACCTCATTTTCAGTTAGTTTTCTAACAAAATTAGTGTTTTTCTTCATTTTCATCCATTTTAAGCTAGATATCATTTTCAATCTTCATTTTTCCTAACCCAAATGTCTTCAAACCAAAGAAGAAGCAATTTAGGCAAGGAACATGTTGATTCTTCCTCCCCCAACAATGATTTTGATTATCAAAATCCAAATACCCATCAAAGTGAGAAAGAAGTTTTTGAAATTGAAAGTGGTAGTAGTATGAGGGGTAGGGGGCCGAGCTAGGGGAGGTGGTCGGGGTCGGGGACAATGTCAACCGCCTCAACCTCCTAGAGAAAGAGAGCCGCAATCCGATACTTTCGCGATCCATTTCACAAAAAGAAAAATTACTCCCGAATGACTATAATCTTAAAGCACATTGCAACTATTGTTTCAAAGTTTACTCATTCAAAAGAGGCGGAGGGCATGGGACGCTCAAAGGCAGACCGCGTCAAAACATCCCGAAAAACTTGGCATTTCCACTAATAAAACTCAATGACAATATCAACATAGTTCGGGTTCGGGTGCACAAGGTTCATCTTCCCCTTCCGTCCTTTTTAAATTTGATAAGTGGGTTTATAGGGATGAACTAGCCAAATTAGTTTGCGTTAAAGGCCTTCCTTTTAATTTTGTGGATGATGATTATTATGAAAATTTTGTTCGACTTTCTTTAAATTCTGCCGCCACAAGAGTACCACGTACGAATCTCGTACGTGATATTACTAGAGTGGTGAAAAGATATAAAAAAGATTTAATTGGTGTTTTATCAAATTTAGAAAACAAAGTTTCAATTTGTGCCGATGGTTGGAGTGATCATTGGCAAAGAAATACTTATTTGAACGTTACTTGCCATTGGATAGATAATTCATAGACTATCCAAAAAAGATTAATTGCTTATAAAGATTTTGATCCACCACATTCCGCGGAAAATATTTGTGCAAAATTGCTAGAGATTTTTGTTGAGTATGATATTTTGAATAAAATATTTACTATTTCATTTGACAACGCAAGTGCTAATAAGACTAGTTTACCCGAATTAATTACCGTTTGTCAACCACCCTTACTTGGTGGTAATTTTTTTCATATTAGATGTTTATGTCATATTATTAACTTATGTGTTAGAGATGGTTTGAAAGCATTAGAGGTTTATGTTAAGCCAATTAAACAATGTATTCAATTTATTTCTAAAAAAAATTAATACACAAAAATGGATCAATTTTTTAAGAAGTAAAGGTGTTGCGGACAAATATTTTACTTACGATGTTTCAACTAGGTGGAATTCCACCTACAAAATGTTAACCAATGGTTTTGCTTATAAAGATCTCCTTATGCAATTTTTTATGTCAATTGACTATAATGACCCTCTACTTACTTATCAATGGAATGCATGCACTAATTTATGTGAATTGTTAAAGATTTTCAATACCGCTACTTTAGTTTTTTTGGGAGTTTATTATCCAACTTCCATTTTGGTGCTTCAGCATTGTGTTGCAATTGTTACTAGTTTTGACAATTTAAGACAATGCCCTGTTTTAAAAGATTGCATTGTTTTCATGAGAGAAAAGTGGCTTAAATATTTTGACACTATTCCGTCTCTCTTTTTGGTTGCAAAATTATTAGATCCCCGAGTTAAGTTGGATGATTTATAGTGCATTGTAGATTATTATTATTTGAAGTTATATCCCGACGGTGAAGGTGATAATGAACTTACGTCAATTATTGTTCAAAATACAAAAAATGATTTGGTGAACCTTTTTAACGAGTATAATGACTTATATGGAAACACTTCTCAAAGTCAACAACATGAAGATGCTTCCTCTATTTCTCAACGAAGTTATTCTAGTGGGGATCCATATAGTTTTTTTGCAAATTTGTATAGTAAAAAATGTGGTCCTTCTCGAGGTTCATCTTCATCATCGTCAAACATTCCCGTGGAGTTAAAAACATATTTCACTACCAACTTTGAATTAAATCAAGACCCAAATTCAAATGAATTTTATATTTTACAATTGTGATCAAGAAGGAAAGAAGTTTATCCTATACTTTCAATAGTTGCAAAAGAAGTCTTAGCCTCTCCCGCTTCAACTATGGCAGTTGAATCGACATTTAGCGTTGAAGGAAATGTTTTGAATGAAAGACGTTTACAACTAACTAGTGAAAACTTGAAACATCAACCCTTACTTGGCAATTGGGTTAGAGCGAAAAAAAGACAACAAGACTTGCCTTATGAAGAGGATCGTTTATTATCGGATCCAAAATATCAATACGATGTCGAGGACTCCACGAAAAGTAGTGATGATTGATGAATGAATGATGTTTTATATTAATTTTTATTTTAATTAGATTAGTTTAGACTTTAGATTTGATTTATTTTTATTTAATTGTAATAGTTAGGTTGAGGTAAAGGTTCCTAAATCTCCCCCTTTATTTATAAAAGGGTAAGGTTGGTTGTCCCTCTCTTTGTAATTTTATTTTAATTAATAAAATGTAAGGGTATCGTTCCTTTTTCTTTTATATACTTTCGTTTCTTTTAAAAAAGTTAAGTTTTATTTTTTTCAAAATTCATAACTTTTTTTATATAACTTTTTGCAAAAAATTCAGGACTAACAACATCTAAAATAGTCTTCTTTATCCAAAAAAATTGAATAAATAAATAAATGTTAATATACAGTATAAAACTTAACAGAAACTGTTAAAAAGCTAACTGTTTTTTTCAAAAAATTATTAAAAAGTTAACTTTTTATTTAAAAATTGTTAGAAATTAACTTTTTTCGTAATTTTTTTTTAATTCTGTTAAAAAATTCTTTTAAAAACCTAATTTGAAAATAAATAAATAAATTAAGTAAATAAAAAATAACGATTAACCGGATAAATCGAAAAACCGATCTAACAAAACAACCGTAACCGAATTAGACAGTTAACCAGTTCAATTTTAATTCTAGGATTTCTAAGATTTAAACAGACGATCCGATAACCATAAACCGCCAATTAATCGAACCGGCACCTCTACCCCAAAGGATGTTCACCTTTTCGGTAGCCGCCATAAATATTCGAAGAATATGTAGTAAATATTCGTCCTAAACTGATGTCCACCACTAGAATTAATTTTTTTATAATCTTCCGCGTTCTATCATTTGGCTGGATATGGATATTGACTTTATCCATTTTTCTTTTCTTCGACTTACGCATACAATTTAACTAGTGTGACCCCCGTGCGATGCACGGACAGTTACTAACGAATAACTGATCGAAATAGAAAAAAATACAAAAGAAAATAGAGATATTTGTGTACATTGTAAAACAATTCTTTAAAGGTCACCAAAATAAATGTAGTGTTACATCAGTGCGATACATGAGGAGTTATTGATGATTAAAAAGATGAAAATTTAAATAAAATGACTAAATGAGAGAAATAATTTTATAGGAAAAACACAGCTTCAAATTATTTGACGAAATTAATAATTAAAATTATTATTTCTTAACAAATTGATTAGTATCATTATGTATTAGTTTTGTAAAATAAATCTAACTTTTTAAATAAACATTTTAAAAATATAAAATATTATATATATATATATATATATATATATATATATATATATATATATATATATATATATATATATATATATATATATATATATATATATATATATATATATATATATATATATATATATATATATAATATTATATATATATGAACGGAGCCAACGAAGCAAAAATAGTTATGGCAAGTTAAGCAACCATTTAGTACTCCATTGTAATTGTATGACTATTATCAATAGGAGTACCTATTTAAATTTAGCAGAAGAAGAAAAAATTATAGAAATTAGAAAATAATATGTCATATTTATTTAGATTAACTCATCATGAACATAATAATGATATTTATTTTCAATTTAACTTATTTAATTTTGAGAAGATAAATAAAAATCCTATACCCCACCACTTTTATTTAGAAAAATTGAATAAAATAAATTGTTTGATGTATCGAAATACAATAATTTTCAAGCCCGATATTCGTCTTTATAAAGACACAATTTTGTTAGACGAATAGAAAAATCAACAAATTTATAATACTTTATTTACGATGCGTCAAAGAATTTTTTTTTAAAAAAAAATAAATAAATTATTTGATGTATCGACAGAATTATAAAAATTAGAAAACAATATGTTATATTTATTTACATTAACTCATAATGAACATAATAATGATATTTATTTTCAATGTAAATTATTTAATTTTGAGAAGAAAAATCAAAATCATATAAACCACGACTTTTATTTAGAAAAATCGAACTAAATAAGTTTTTTGATATATCGAACTAAAATAATTTTCAAGCCCGATATTCATCTTTATAGATACACAATATTCTGAGACGAATAGAAAAGTAGACAAATTTATTAATACTTTATTTCCTATGCGTCAAAGATTTTTTTTTAATAAAATAAAATAAATTGTTTGATGTATCGAACTAAAAGAAACCCAATAATCATATTACCACATCCCAATAACCCACATTCAACACCCTTTCAACTCATCATCCTATACACTATCACTTTTAATTTATTTTATATCTTCATTTTTATGATTAGTAAAATTATTATTATCATTTTTAATTAAAAAATATTTCACACTTAAATCATTTTCACTAAAAAGATATTGACAAATTAAGAAGGAAAATTAACAAAGTATAATTAAGATAAGAAATTTATATTTAAAAAAGAGGGGTTTTTTTCTGTGTCAAAATCAAATAAAAATACTCTATAGTTATAGATAAAAAATAATTATGATTTTTGGTGTAAAAGTATTTCATTATACATTTCCAAATACATTTTTATATTTGCCAAAAAAGTAATTCAATTCAAAAATGAGCAAATATTTTTAAAAATAATACTACTTCATTCGCTCTGCAATTAATGTTTGTAATGTTAGTGTCTTTGTCTCAAAATAATACATTAATTTTTAAGACGAAAAAAGTAGTATTAATTTTTAAAATGTTCATTGAGACGAAAGAAGCAATGTTCATTTTTTGGACATATAAAAATTCTACTTTTTTTAAAAAAAAAAAATTCCTTCAATTAAAAATGAATATTACTTTAATCCCATAATTAATACTACTTTCTATATCCAAACAAAAAAATTTGCTTCATTTGCCTTAATGAATTACTTTTCTCAAAAATTAATATTTATTTTCCAAATGAAGCCACGAACATTATAAACATCAAAAAAATTATTTCACACTTAAATCATTTTCACTAAAAAGATATTGAAAAATTAAAAATGAAAATTAACAAAGTATAATTAAGATAAGAAATTTATATTTAAAAAAGAGGGGTTTTTTTTTCTGTGTCCAAATCAAATAAAAATAGTCTATATTTATAGATAAAAAAAATTTATGACTTTTGGTGTAAAAGTCTTTCATTATACATTTCCAAATACATTGTTATATTGGCCAAAAAATTTAATTCAATTCAAAAATGAGCAAATATTTTTAAAAATAATACTACTTAATTCACCGCTGCAATTAATGTTTGTAATGTTAGTGTCTTCGTCTCAAAAAAGTACATTAAATTTTTAGAAGAATAAAGTAGTATTATTTTTTAAAATGTTCATTGCGACGAAAGAAGCAATGTTCATTTTTTTTTTGGACATATAAAAAAATTCGACTTTTTTACAAAAAACATTACTTCAATTCAAAAATGAATATTACTTTCATCCCATAATTAATACTACTTTCTATTTCCAATAAAAAAAATTGCTTCCTTTGACTCAATTAATTATTTGTCTCAAAAATTAATATTTCTTTTATGACACGAACATTATAAACATTAATTTTTACAAAATAATACTACTTCGGGTAAAAAAATAAATGACTATATTCGTCCCATGGAATATTTTTTAAAATAGTAATTAGTATGTTTAAAAAATTAATGTCAAATTTTGAAACGAAGGAACGAAAATTAAAAACATTAATTTTTTAGGCAAATGAAGCAGTACTAATATTCATATTAGTAAAATTATGATTATTATTATAATCATTTATAATAAAAAAATATACTTCACATTTAATTAATTTTCCCAAATTAGATATTGAAAAATTAAAAAGAAAAATAAAGAAAGGATAATTAGGAAATTAATATTTAAAAATGAGGGTTTTTTTTTTGTGTCCAAATTAAATGAAATTAGTCTCTAATTAAAGAGGAAAAAAAATTATGAATTTTGGTGTAAAAATTTTTAAAAAAAAATTTTTTTTTTTATATAAAAACTGAGGTCGAAAAAAGGGGAGGAAAATTAAAAATATGGAAATGATCCGGCGAATGAGATAGCGACACGTGTCGCGTTTTTAAAAAAAAAAAAAAAACCAAACGCGTACACGCGCCTTTGTCGGCGCGTGTACGGCACGCGCCAGACGCCCCTCCAATCAGAGCCAGCCACGTCATCCGGGGTAACTAAAACCTCAAGTTTGCCACCGCATAAAATGACTAAATTGCCCCTGGTTTGGGCGGGCTTTTGAGACGATCCTCCTTTTATATATAGATAGATTGGTCAAACAGATTATGGTAATAATGCACCATTAACTACATCATTTCCCTTTGGAGAAAATATAGTAATCCTTGTATTTTTTTTTATTTTTTTTTTTTTGTTGGAATTTTGATTTTGTAGAAGTGAGGTTTGATTAATTTTTGATTAAGAATTTCATTGAATTTTATTTTAAAAAAATAAAAAATGATTGTATATTAATAATCTATATTTGAAGTAGATTAATTTGATATATTTATTTTCCCAAAATTAATTAGTGGTGAATGAGAAATTAATGTTCAAAGTATGCAAAAAGAAATGGATATATGAAGAGTTTATGGGATATGAAATAGTTATTCCACATTGCTTAAAGATGTAAAGTAATGAGAGTTTATAAGTGAATCCATCCAAAGGACTAGTCAACAAGTTAATCTCCTTGGGCCAACCTAGTTGGACCATTGGGCCAACCATGCATCCAAGTGGGCTATTGAGCTAGTTTTGTTCTAGCTCAAAATGGACCCACAACCCGCGAAGGGCGGTTTAGGGCGCAATTTGCACTTCGCTAGGAGCCTTAAACTTTTGATAAAAGTTGGCTCGGTTCATGGTTTCATGGCTCAGGTTCGGTTCAGGCTTAGGGCGAGTGGGCTCGTGGTGGTTCGGTCCATTCCAAGTCAAATGGGTTAAGGTTGGCAGTTGGGCCGTGGCCCAGAATTGATCCAGGCAAGCGCTTGGAAAATCTGTGGATTGGGCCGGGTTCAGCAAGGCGGATCCGGATTGGGTTGTGATGGTTCTTGAAAAGGTGGGTGTGACCCATGCCTTTTCAAACAGGCGGATCAAGGCTGTTGGGCCGACCCAGCAGATCTCCTCCCTTGATCCAAATTTGATCCAATGGCTGAAAATTAATGGGTGCAATTAATGCCTATTCCCAAGAGACACCCTAACTCTTCATCTACTATAAATAATCCCCACTAGTTTGTCAAATTCAATCACTCATTCATAAATCACTTCTCTCTTTCATAAATTCACTCTCTCTTTTCACTAGAAGTAGAGAATCACATATTTAACTGAGTTAACGAACCGGTTAGATATCTAACTGAATTTGGAATTCAGTCACAGAATTCAACGGAATTCTTAACATCATATGTTAGAAGATAAAGCATCTCGTTGCATAAGTCTCTTCAAAGTCTGGAAGTGTCAAACACGAATTTTGTTCGCCGAAGACATTAATTTGGAGTGTTTCTATTAATGACTGTAAAGTCGTTTCATCTTGAGAGAAGATTGCCGCTAATCCGTAAGCACCAGTGCGGGACAATATCTTCTTGCGGAGATTGTGTTCAACACAAGACTCGACTTCTTTAATTACTCGATTTGCTTTAATTTTTGCATTCTAGTTTATCTTTATTTCCTGCCCCGTTAATTATGTTATGGTTCATTATATTATTTGTCATTTCGTTAAATTCAAAAAAGCCTTATTTATTGTTATATAGACAATTTTCCCAACAATCGCAAGAAGATATTTACGTTTTCTTGTTTTTATGACAAATATGAGCCAATGATGATGGACAACCGAAGGACATTATCGTTAGAGACTTAACGAGGAAAATGACGATTTCCAAGGAAGGATAACTAGAAGAGCATTGAAAGTTAACTAGAAGATAACGAGAAGGTCAACAATAATCCCGGAAGTGATTCAAAGAATTGTCGACAACATGGAGCGGACTTATAATCGAATAACCAAGATTCGCCTAGGCATATAACCGAAGAGGAAGAGGATGATGATCCAAATTCGCCAAGGCAGATAACCGAAAAGGAGGATGATGATGATCCAGATCCAAAAAGACAGATAGCCAATCCGCAAAGACAAATAGCCGCAGAAGAATGCGATCATATATGTAGTACGTACATACTGAGTGGACCAAATGATGCTCTTACGAAAAAAGCATTGTCTTGTGGAAACATCCAAATAGTTGTAGAACACTTTGGAACGGGCCATAAGGTTCAAGGAACCGGCTCCAAGATTTGTTACAAGATGCGGTAAGACCAATCACGTAGCAAAAATTTATCGTATTCCAAGAAGGGAAATGGAAAACTGAATCAAACCAAGATCACCGAAAGGTTGAAATAGATTTGATATAAGCAGCAATGGTGCTTGAAACCAATTTAGCGAAGTTGGAAGTCAACCCATGAGAATGGTGGATAGACACTGGAGCAGAAACTACCCACCATATATATGCTGATAAAGAGAGCTTCTCATCATACACTCCTTTCAATGGAAGGAAGGTGTAAATGAGAAACTCTACTACTTCCAACGTCGTGGGACTTGGAAGGGTTGTGCTGAAGATGACTTCAGACAGAGAACTGACTCTCGTGAATGTGCTGCATGTCCCAGACATTCGCAAGAACCTAGTTTCCAGATCAATGTTGAGCAAGGCTGGATTTAGACAAATGTTTTGAGTCAGATAAAACTGTATTGACCAAGAAAAAATTGTTTCTTGGTAAAGGATACTATGCCTAGAGGCAAAGAGTATCGGTGTTTCTTATGTTTACCTTTTGAAATGTTCTAATTTATGGCATGATAAATTAGGTTATGTGAATTTCAACACAATTAAGATGTCAGTGAATCAAGAATTAATTCTCATGAATAAATTCGATTCAACTGACAATTGTGAAATTTGCGTGGAAGATAAAATGACCAAGTCATCATTTTCTTCAGTAATAAGAAACACGACACCTCTTGAGTTAGCTCACACAAATAATTGTGATCTAAAGTTAGTGCAAACTCGAGGTGGGAAAAAGTATTTAATTACTTTATAAATAGTTGCACAAGACATTCTCTTGATAAGGAATGATGAAGCCATAGAGGCTTTCTAAACTTATAAGAATGAAGTTGACGAATCAACTTAATGTAAAGAAGATTCGAAACGCTAGAAGGAGGGGAATATGCGGCACCGTTTGAGGATATTTGTGAGATTTTCGGCAGTATTCATCAAACGATCGCAACATATTCAACTCAATCTAATGCATAAGCTAAATGCAAGTATCATACCCCTAAAGAGATGATAAATGCAATAAGCTCTGGCTTAACCGAATTTGTGAGGGAAGCTGTACAGTCAATTTTAATGAGATGCCCAAGAAAGGATTTGATAAACTAATTACAGATTATGGCATAATCGTAAGACGTTTTATAAATACTTTAAGTGTGAGGGTACACCTCAAGTGTGGGGATACACCTCAAGTGTGGGGGTACGAGCTAAAGTAAAAGTACTTAAGCCAAAGACAAGAAATTTGGTATTCCTTGAAATCATATTTCCTGGAAGTAAAAAGGAAATAATATAAGTTTAAGAAGAGAACTTATAAGACTATAAAAGATTTATCTTAATAGTAAGATGAACTAAGACACAGTTTTTGTGGATAAAAGAAGCTAGTCTTTTGATCCTAATTTTCTATGGTAGAAAATTAAATGAAAACTGTTAAATAATTTGTTAACATTTAAAAGAATAGTTCATCATACATTTGAAAGTTGGTTGATCATTTTCCATAATGCGAACCGTTGAGTTGCAAATTGGTCCTTAAAAGAAAGTATTTAAAAGATGAATCTTTAGACGGAAAACTCTTGAAAGATAAGACTTTTAAGACGTGTAGTCAAGAGAGTTAAAATTTCAAAAGATAGATTTCTAAAGGAAAAATAATCTTGAGAAATAAATTCTATTGAGACGAATTATTAATCTGAAAAGGCAGATTATAGATCTCGAAAGCGAGATTCTCGAGATATAGAATCTGAAGAGAAAGATTCTTAAAATGATAGACTCTTTAATGGTAGAATCATAAGAGTTAGATAAATTCTCAAAGATAGACTCTCGAATAAGCTAAATTCTTGAGAAGTAACATATAGATTCTTGAGAGATAGAATCTATAAGGTAGAATCTTGAGAGGTAATCTCTGTAAGATAGATTCCTGAGAGGTAGACTCTAAGGAGGTCAAACCACTTAGAGATACTGAACACTTGGAAAGTCGGTTCGGTACAGAGATACTAACCACTCAAAGAAACTGACCGATAGAAGAATTTGATCACTCGAAAGGATTGACCATTCTAGAGAAACTAAAAGTCTAAATAAAAATTGTAATAAATCATTAAGTATAGTCAAAGTACTTGGAGTACTTAAAGATATTCTTGTGATTACAGATTACAATAAATGAGATATTCAATAGTATGAAAAGGATATACTGATTGGATATCAGACACAAATAAACTCCAAGGTGAAAATGTGTTCACAATAAATGGAGCAGCGGTGTCAAACTTCCAAGACAACATGAACAACTCGATTCAATAAGGAATCTGAGTCGATGGTGTTAGATAAAGATAAAAGCTGAATGGTCTTGAAAGATATTCCTTTGTGGAAAAAGATTATGTATACATGACCTAAGGCATTGTGACGACAATGAGAAATAGGAAAAGGTGTAGAACATCGTGGTAAGTCAAGACACAATGGTCATTGACATATTACCATAAGACAATTGATCTCAAATGAGAATGTCACAACTGGCCATGTGAAATCAAAAACGGATCCGTATACCAAAGGGTATGAATAGGAGATCAAATTGTCTGGTAAGGAGAATGAAGTTAAAAACCCACACAAACAAAGAAATCCATAGTGGACACTCAACCTCGAGAATTGGAGACCCTTGTCCTTGGTTCAATGAAACAACTAAATTATGGAAATTCTAGTATGTGCGCTTAAAACTCATTATAACTCATTCTCAGAAGCCATCTAAGTGCTAAAACACCTGATGACGTGTGGTGAGGGTAAGCTTAAAGCTTTTAATGATTCATATACCTAAGTGGTGGAGTATAGCAGGATACTCTTTATGGGAGATCACCTATATAAGTGAGAAGAAATAAGGCCGCTTATAAATTGAAACACTTATGAATCAAGAACGGTTCAGGGCCGAAATGGACAAAACGTGAGAATAAAACGTGTTAGAGCTGTTATTGTGTGAGTACTATTGTCTTGATATATACTATACAGTCACTGGTTTAAAGCGTCTCGCTACCAAATGGCTAGTATATCTGATAGTATTTCACTAGGAAAGGTTCAAGGCCTTAAGCTACCTATCCCGATGCAATAATAGTTTGCCGAAACTTTCAGACGAGTCTGCATTCATGCATGCATTAATTTCTCATTCATGTGAGAGATTGTTAGAATTTTGATTTTGTAAAAGTGAGGTTTGACCGACTTTTGACCAAGAATTTCATTGGGTTCCATTTTAGGAAAATGAAAATTGATTGCATATTAATAATCTACATTTGGAGTAGATTAATTTGATATATTTACTTTCTCAAAACCAATTAGTGGTGAATGAGAAATTAATGTTCAAAGTATGCAAAAAGAAATGGGTATATGAACAGTTTATGGGATATGAAATAGTTATCCCACATTGCTTAAAGATGTAAAGTAATGAGAGTTTATAAGTGGATCCATCCAAAGAAGTAGTCAACAAGTTAATCTCCTTGGGCCAACCATGCATCCAAGTGGGCTATTGAGCTAGTTTTGTTCTAGCTCAAATGGACCCACAACCCGCGAAGCGCGCGAAGGGCGAAATGGGCGATTTAGGGCGCACTTTGCACTTCACGTCGTCTCTAGGAGCTAAGGAGCCTTAAACTTTTGACAAAGGTTGGCTCGGTTCATGGTTCGATGGCGGTCCATGGCTCAGGTTCGGTTCAGGCTTAGGGCGAGTGGGCTCGTGGTGGTTCGGTCCATTCCAAGTCAAATGGGTTAAGGTTGGCAGTTGGGCCGTGGCCCAGAATTGGTCCAGGCAAGTGCTTGGGAAATCTGTGGATTGGGTCGGGTTCAGCAAGGCGGATTCGGATTGGGTTGTGATGGTTCTTGAAAAGGTGGGTGTGACCCATGCCTTTTCAAACAGGCCGGTCAAGGCTGTTGGGCCGATCCAGCAGATCTCCTCCCTTGATCCAGATTTGATCCAATGGCTGAAAATTAATGGGTGCAATTAATGTCTATTCTCAAGAGACACCCTAACTCTTCATCTACTATAAATAACCCCCACTAGTTTGTCAAATTCAATCACTCATTCATTAAATCACTTCTCTCTTTCATAAATTCACTCTCTCTTCTCACTAGAAGTAGAGAATCACATATTTAACTGAGTTAACGAACTCGATTAGATATCTAACTGAATTTGGAATTCAGTCACAGAATTCAACGAAATTCTTAACATCATCTGTTAAAAGATAAATCATCTTGTTGCATAAGTCTTCTTCAAAGTCTGGAAGTGTCAAACACGAATTTTGTTCGCCGATGTCATTAATTTGGAGTGCTCCTATTAATGACTTTAAAGTCGTTTCATCTTGAGAGAAGATTGCCGCTAATCCGTAAGCACCAGTGCGGGGCAATATCTTCTTGCGGAGATTGTGTTCAACACAAGACTCTACTTCTTTAATTACTCGGTTTGCTTTAATTTTTGCATTCTAGTTTATCTTTATTTTCTGTCCCGTTAATTATGTTATGGTTCATTATATTATTTGTCATTTCGTTAAATTCAAGAAAGTTTTATTTATTGTTATATAGACAATTTTCCCAACATTTTTATTAATGATGCAAATATATTCTTATACAACTTAATTATCATATTAACTTTCGTATTTAGAGAAAATGTATGATATTTGAACACAGTTATCTTTCCATTCAATTTTTTTTTAAATCATATTAAAAAAAATCATCTATATTTTCCCTATCTCTTTTATAATTAACTCTTCCATCACCACGCTTCCCCCCTCTTTTTGTCTCTCGCACATCATCAACATAAATCAAACAGGTTAAGGTGTAATGTGTTAATTGATTTTATAAATATAATCAAGTGTGACTCTACATTAACTTACGTTCTTTAAAAAAAAAACACATTAACCTACCTTTAAGATGATTTTTTTTTTTTGGGGTGGAGTGGGATTTGTTTAGAAAGTTTGATAGGGTAGGTTTTATTGGTGATTGTTTGCGACTCCTTATAAATGTTGGATGTTATTTTGGGTTGATTTTATCCATCATCATTTTTGCCATTTCTTTTATCATTTGTGAGTTACTCCCTCCGTCTCAAAATATTTGTCCCATTTGACTTTTTTTGTTGAATTTTGACCACAAATATATGATAATTTAATTATGTTCATGAAATTCTAAAAATTCCTATAGATTCACCATTAATAATATTATCAACAACAACTTTTAGAATTTCATGAACATGATTAATCTCTCATAAATTTGTGGTCAAAGTTCAACAAAAAAGTCAAATGGGACAAATATTTTGGGACGAAGGGAGTATATTGGAATTGATCAAAGTCGATGATTATATTATCTAGGGATGAACAAACACGGTTTTGATTTTGCCGTTTTGGTTTCGGTTTCAGTTTCAAATCGATGGTTCACGGTGCGAAATCAGCGCTTCAACGGATTTTTTTTTTTAATAGAAAAAACTGTTTTAGAATTTTTTATTACTGAAAATATTTGCAAAAAGTTATATAAAAAATATAGACAAAAATAAACAAATGAATATATATAAAATAAAAGAGGGATGGACTACTCTTTACTTTTTAAAAAAAAAAATAATTTTTTTTATTGACTAGGAAATACTCCCTCCGTCCCACTTCAAAGAGCCCACTTTTCTTTTTGAGTCGTCCCACTTTAAAGAGCCCATTCCATAAATGAAAATATGTTAACAGTGTTTTAGATATTTATACCCTCATAATGTTTATATATTTATAAAAAAACCATTCATTATACCCTTATAATGTTAACATATTTACAAAAAACCATTCATTAACTTACTATTCCTCCACTCATTCTCTCTCCTATTAAATGTTTTTTACTTTTACATTCTCTCCTCTAATCTTCTACCCACTTTCAATTCTTTATTCATTTTTAAAAAAAAATCTTAAAAACCATGAAATATTACCATGGGCTCTTTGAAGTGTGACGGAGTGAGTAATATTTTAGACTTTTTTTATTACTGATTTTTTTACAAAAAGTAATAGAAAAAAAAAAAACTAAACAAATGAAAGTATATAAAAGAAAAGAGAGACGGAATAACCTTTATTTATTATTTATTTTTATTTTTTATTGTAATAAATAATATTTTAGACTTTTTTTATTTCTGATTTTTTTCTTTACAAAAAGGTATATAAAAATGATAGAAAAAAACTAAACAAATGAAATTATATAAGAGAAAAGAGCGAAGGACTACCCCTTATTTCTTTTTCTTTTTTTTTACTAGTAAATAATATTTTAGACTTTTTTTATTACTTAATTTTTTACAAAAAGGTATAGAAAAAAACTAAACAAATGAAAGTATATAAAATAAAACCTAAATCATAAATTTCATACATTAAACCTAAATCATATAACTAAATCTCGTATATACCCTATACCATTAACCTTAAATCAAAATCATATAACTCATACCCAATATCCTAATTCATTTACCTAAATTTCATTTATACCCTATACCATATACCATAAACCTTAAATCTAAATGATATACTTTATACCCTAAATCCTAATTCATCTATCTTAATCATATACTCTAAACTTTAAATCTAAATCACTTCATACCTCAAATTATAATTGATCAACCTAAATCTCGTGTATACCCTATATCATAAATCTTAAATCTAAACAGGCTCGGCCCTAGTGCAAGGCAAGTGAGGCAATTGCCTAGAGCCACCAAAATTACTACTTATATTAGGGCCCCAAAAATTTACATATGTACTAAAGTGGCCAAGTGATTTAGGAGGCAACCAAAAAGTGAATTGGCCATGTTTGACTCCTGGTATACATAATCAGCTATATTGGTCAAAAATTTTAGTACTCTTCTAAAATATTAAATTATTTACAATTTTCTCTATCTTCAATTATCATCTTAATATTATCCTAATAGTTATTTGAATACTTTGTAATTATTATAATTTTATTACAATATTTCTTTAAATTACTCAAAATTATCTCGAATTAAAAATGTTAACCCAACCTAATTATCAATTTTCACTAGTCAAGAATCTCAATCATTTTATTAACAAAATCTAAAAGCTAGGGAATGATGAAAAGAGAGACCTTGAAGAAAAGAATGGTAAGATTTAAGAAAAAACATAAAAAAAAAAAGGTCTCGGACAAAGAGAACAATGTGGCAAAAATAAGGGGCAGAGAATAGAGACTTTAGAACGTCATCGTCCATCTACCATTAGGGATAAAAAAAATGAGGGTCCCGACCGACTAATTAGCCTAGGGCCCCATTTATCACAGGACTGACCCTGATTCTAAATCATATACTTTATACCTTAAACCCTAATTCATCTACATTAATCTCACATATACCCTATAACCTAATACTTAAATCTAAATCATATACTATATACCCTAAAATCTAATTCATATACGTTATTTTTATATATATCATATACCCTAAACCTTAAATCACAATTATAAACTCCATACCCTAAATCTTAATTCATCTACCTTAACCATATACCCCATACTTTAACCAACTAAATCATATACCTAAATCCCATATATACCTATAAACTGAACCACTCGATCTTATATATATACCCCTTATATATATTTTACCCTAAAGCTTAAACAAATGAGAGTTAGTTTATGATTTAAACTTGAGAATCAAAGAAATTAATGAAATTAGTTAGAAAGAGTTAAAAGAGAGTTAAGGAGGTTTGTGTGAAAAAATTGTGAGGGGAGGGAGGTGGTATTTATAGTTGAGAACATATGTTAGGAAAACAAAAATCTTTTTTATTTAGCCATATACCCCATACTTTAACGGCTATATTCTGACAAATCTAACGAAATTTCAGACGAATTTGACGATTTTGACAACGGTTTCGACGGTTACGGTTTCGGTTTAGGCGTTCGAAACCGCTGATTCACGATTTTTCAAAAGGAAAAATCGGAACCGGGCCGCCAAATCGCCGGTTATGATTTCAAACGGCTTCGGTTCAAGACGGTTCCGATTTCGATCGATTACTATTCAAGGCGGTTCAACGGTTTCGGACCGGTTTCAATTTGGTCATCCATAATATACTCTTTTTATTTCATTGAAATAGATACAAAATGAATCTTGCATAAAAGTTAAAAAAAAAATGTATAGTAAAATAGATGTTATGAGTATGAAAAGTGAGGTATAAGAGAGAATGCGGCGTATGAATAATAAGTGGATAATTGTTGTGATTATGTCAAGTGAGTCTAATGATTAAAAAAGTATTCCCTCCGTCCCGATTTAATATTTTTAGTTTGTCTTGACATTAGATTTAAAAAAAAATGTTGTTAGTATGAAAAATAAATTAGTAAAAAAAAGTAGGTAAAAAATTTTGATTATGAGAATAACAAGTGGGTAAAGTGAACCCACTTGTTATTAATAATCTTATTTTCATTTTAAAATTTTGCTGATTATTTTAAAATATCAAATGTCTTTTTGAAACGGGAGTATATTCTGATGAGTTTCAATTTATTAGGCACTATTTGAAACTGTTCATTGTACTTTCACCTTTTGTTGTCATTTAAACCATAGATATAGATATTATAAAAATGACCAGACTTTCGGGGAAAAGAATCTAGTGATGGTAGTCCATGGATATGATACAACTTCACAAAGTGTCATTGGTCGAGAAAGGTTGGTAAAGTGAACCCAACCCAAAAGCTAAATAAAAAACAAAAAAGAAAAGTACAATTTTATCCTTATAAGGACTAATCAGTGCATGCCACCTCGCACCAAAAAGGTATTAGGTTCACAGATTATTAGAAAGAATCCAGTAGGACGGAAGATATCAAGGCCACAACAAAACTTGTGGCTCTGAACTTCGTATGCTGCTGACGTGGATTCCACATCCCCACCCTTCTCACTCCTTTTTAATTCAAAATCTCTAAGTCAAAAAATCAAAATCCCAAACCTCCTTTGCTCCGACCCAACTATACTGCCAGCAAACATCAGTTTTTTTATCTACTCCCTGCCGGAGTAAAATTGAGTATAACATCGCCGGAAACGATTTGATAGATTGGGTTTTCGAAAAGATGAAGGAAGTGCAGGACATGGGGATTCTTTTGTTTGGAAAGATGATTGCTTTACAGGATCAGAAATCAACCGTTGACATCGCCGGAGGATTCACTGCTGATCGTGATGGTATTTCAACGGACGTGGAGCGGCGGAGTTGTTTGGATGGAGAAGAAACGGAGACGCAGGTATAGTCTAAAGATGTTTTCGTTATTTATGGACATCACACACAGTAAAAACACACACAAGAAGTGTGTGATTGCATTTAGTATGTAACTGATGTATCTGCAAATCTTATAGTAACCCTTTTTATAGAATTGCCATAGAATTTGTGGGTTGATCTTATTTTTTCGTATTAATTTCTTGATAATTGAAAACGTACGGTTTTGGAATCTAAGATTTTATGGTTCTGACAAGTTCTGACTTATGTTTGCCCATTTTGGGGATTTTGATCTGATTAAGATTATGCTACTATTTCAGGATCTTTTGTTAAAAAAACATGGAGAGAGCAAAACAGAAGAGGTGAAAATATTGTCAACAAATTCAAAAGCATCTCCAGAGTCATACGACAACCCTAAAACTCCCTCCATTGATGAAGAAACTGCAGCAGCAAAATCTCCAAAAGACGAAAATGATCGAAGTGACACAACAAACTCAGATCAGAAAACCTTAAAGAAGCCTGACAAAATCCTCCCTTGCCCTCGTTGTAATAGCATGGATACAAAATTCTGTTACTACAACAATTACAACGTTAACCAGCCCCGCCATTTTTGTAAGAACTGTCAGAGGTACTGGACTTGCGGCGGCACCATGAGGAACGTGCCAGTCGGAGCTGGTCGAAGAAAGCACAAAAGCTCGGCCTCTCATTGTCGTTATATGACCATTTCTGAAGCCCTTCATGCTGCTCAATTTGACTCTCCTGATGTAATTCACAATCCCACAAACAAGATTAATGGAAATGTTCTCAACTTTGGCTCAGATTCACCACTTTTTGAATCCATGGCTTCTGCTTTAAAATTCGCAGATCAAAAGGCTTGCAGAAGGGGAGAAAATGGAGATGATTGTTCTAGTGGATCTTCTGTTACAACTTCAAATTCAACGGCTGAATTACCGAAAATGCAGAATATTCATGCCTTCAATTCCCAAGCCCCGTTTTTGCCCACTGGGGTTGCTTGGCCATACCCTTGGAATTCTGCAGTTCCTATGCCAGCCCTTTGCCCTCCAGGGTTACCGATGCCATTTTACCCTTCGCCTTATTGGAATTGTAGTGTTCCAGGTGCTTGGAGTTTTCCTTGGTTAACTCCTTTATCTAGTGAAAGATCTCCCGTCCCAAATTCCCCACATCTAGGAAAGCATCCAAGGGAAGAGGAATCAAGAAAGCCAAACAATATTGAAGATCAGGATCAAAAGAAACAGAAGAATTCAGTTTTGATCCCTAAAACACTGAGAATTGACGACCCTGATGAAGCTGCAAAGAGTTCCATATGGGATACACTTGGGATTAAGAATGACTCCATCAACAGGGAAGGGCTTTTCAAAGCCTTCCAATCAAAGGGCGAAGAAAAGAATCGTAGAGTTGCTAACTCCCCCTTATTGCAAGCTAACCCTGCATCTATGTCAAGGTCCCGTTGTTTCCAAGAAAGGGCTTAAAATTCAAATATCAAGAAAACAAATTAGCAAGGTTTTTGATAACTTTGCACTACATCAAAGTTGCCAATTATGGATTCCGTTGAAGGTGGTTCCCTTGAAGAAATCAACGTGTAGGACTGTATGTAATGTCTTGTAACATATTCATAGGAGTTTTTTTTTTGTTAGTGTGTGTGTGTTCTGGTTTCATGTACATACATAGTTCAATGTAAACTGACATTAGGGGTGCCAAAGCAAGAGAGTTTTGGATACACCAATAATTGTTCCAGATTTTCTGTGATGAAATAGGGTCTTTTCCATTTCTCCATCTGGTTTGAATAACATCAATGAACTTGTTCCAGCTTAAGAAATTTCTTTCCCGCCTATTTCCCATTCATGATTTCAATTCTCAAATAAATAAAAGTACGTACAAGGCTAATTCATGTCAATTATAAGACCATCACCCTCTTCATTCATGGTAATGCATACAATTATCGCAGAAAGATATGGGCTTTGACTCGGTCAGATAAATGGCTATCCAAGAGTACTGGACACCAACATTATCTATGAACGATTACTTCGTCTTTTCCAAAAACCTTACAACAACGCGTGGATTAACTTGTGGGGGGGCGGTGGCGTCGTGGGTCGCGCCCGCACGCGTAATGAACTCGTTCCGATACCATCTTAAAGACTGAGATTCCACCTTAAAACCAATTGGTGCCAAGGGAAGCGGCCCAGGATCTTTATATATTATAGGCAAGGTTTGTCAATTTCCGATGTGCGATAATATCTCTAACATTAATATTGGGTCAGTATGAATCAGAATAGCAAGAAAACTCCAAAAAACAAACAATGATGAATTATTTTCATAAATAATTTGGAAATAATATATTTCCTTTTTATTTTTTGATAGAATATCAAGTTCCAAGTGTTTAGGATTCCATTAAATCACAGTTGATATTTAATCAGAAAGATCTATCTTTTTATCAAGAACTGAACTAGATGAAGTTGTCCTCTTCTTATGTGGACAATTGGATTGCATTTAATAAATAACCATTGCAATAAATCAACCAATAGTGTGTTTATCTTTTCTTGGTGGAAACACAAAAAAAATCACAATATGTGTACCTGGTGGAATGGGCATTTGGCAAATATAAAACATGTCAGATATTTTTAGTCAGTCAATAAATGTAAGCCACAATTTGCCTATAAAATGAGTTGTGCCGTGGACCAAAATGCACATGGTACCATACATGATAGATATATCCTTTTGGCAATTCTTGCCTTTTGCTTTCTTTCTTTTTTCTTTTTACCCTTTCATCTTTTCTTCGCCTTTTACAATTAATTGTACAATCTATTATTTAGTACTCATGACCTCACATAATAAATGTCGCATTTAACTTATCAATAATGCTTGTACTATATAAAATTGCGATACTTTTTTTTGAAAGAAAAAAAAAAAAACTGCAACAATTATTTTGGTTTAAAGTGAGTATATCATTTGTAAAAAAAATAAAATGATTTGGTAGTTAGTTCCAAGTTGGGCATCCATCATTGATATAGGCCATTCCTTGCTCAAAAATATCTAACTATATTGCAAAGAAAATTTGTTGTATTTGCAACATTTACAACTGTTTATTAATCATGTGGATATCCTTGTTTGTGTGTCTATTTAAAGAAATCAATTTATGAGCCTTTTTTTGAGAGGGGTAGCATTCATGTGGCAAACCTCATGTCTGGAGTAACATATCTTTTAGAAGCCTTTACAGCAAAAAAGACCTCAAGATTGATTTGAGATCTAAATTAGGCCTATGAAAGCCTTGCCAATTTTTGTGCATGTTATTGCCTGCATGTTTAGCCCATGGGGTATACTTGGTTGTCCTCTTACAAATTTATTGAAGGAACAAAGATGATATTTGTACCATAATGTTTTATTTTTTAGTTTACTATAAATCAGACACGAATAACCATGGGATTGGAGTTTGTTTTTTTTTTTTAAGCATTGTTATTTTCTGATTTATGATCACTAAGATTATTACATTTTGGAAATATAATAAATATCCCAAATACGCCAAAGAGCTCTTACTCAATCGACATCTGATGTCTCTTTCAATACAAGAGGACATGGGTTCGAACCCTATCAAATGCAATTTTAGCAGTTTGAAGTGCCACTATTGTAATAAATTAATAAATTAAGTTATTCATCAATCAAATATTCCAAATACTACTTCATAAAGCTACATACACATATATTGGAACTCAAAAGTCAATCTTCCACTTGTTATTTAGTTTCATATGCTTAGTGCTTAAATCACTTACAATATAATAATGTCAAAATTCAAAACCAATTGCATTCTTTATGGCCTAGTGGAATTGACCTCTCATGAAGCAATTTTGACATATATATTTCACAATTCACAATGTTGAACTTGAATCAATCATACTCTCTCCTTCCCAAAATGATTCCAAAATGATTGTCCCACTTTTTTTGCATTTATTACGAAGAAACTTTGAACAATAATTTTAGGTTGATTTAATTATACAAATGAAGATCTAAAACTTGCAATTGATAGTATTATTGATGGTGTATCAATAATGAGTTTTAGATTTTCATTTGTATAGTTAAATAAACCTAAAATTATTGTTCAAAGTTCCTGTAGGGGAAATATAGGGTCTTGATCTTGATACTGAGGCCGGATATGTGATTGAATCGTGTATAATCCACTTTCCGAATAAAGTATTTTGACCCTTATTGCCTGGGTTACACGAAATCTTTATTGAGATAAGACAATCACGCAATTTGTTTTCTAGGCAAAGAGAACAAATCAAAACCTTGAGAATTGTTTGCTTTCGTTATATTGTTGTAATTCACTCTTGTGTTTTTCATGTCTGTACAACTGAGATCAATCCCTGTATATATACAGATGGAGAGGTATGAGTTAAAAGGTATAACCAAAAGACATGATTTTAGCCAAGAGATGTGACTATTCAGTTTGAGCGCTTTGTTCGAGAAGCTGCTCGGCGAGTCGAGGACTCGCTCGGCGAGCACACATGTCTAATGAGATTACGCCAGGCTGCACGGCCGTGTCTTATGAAGCTGGCACGGCCATGTTGTTCATCTTGCTCGGCCGAGCAAGGCACGTGCCTCGGCCGAGCAAGACACTCCGAAACTTGGCCAATGCGCTAAGCTCTGCTCGGTAGAGTCAAGGACTCTACTCGGCGAGCACATCGGCAAAATGTGCTACCCTTTAACTTTTACTTCTTTATTGAGGTTGACTTCGTTTTAGCTCAAACGAGTGTGTACTCCACACTTTCCCTTACTCGTATCCGAGTCTAATACGAATCACATTGATCTCTTAGTAAATCACCATTACAATAAAATAAGTTGAGTGATACTAAAATCACCAACAAATCCCCTCCATTTTAGTGTAATCCTTTGATTTACTAAACTTTATAAATAACGAAACAAACGAATGCATAAATGAAAATGTCTTGCGATTGAATTTTCATCTTAGTATAATACACATTTCAAATACTCGAGAATCGGGGTGTCGTAACGATTGAACCCGTCAACTTCATATGAATACTGAAGATACTATACACGTAAGTTCGGTACAATTCTCTTTGTTTAATCTTGACACTTTTACAAGCCGTGTGTCCATATCCATTAGTGAACATATAGGAAGCGAGTCCTAGCTTCTTGAAGCGGCAAAACTTCATGTCCGTATAGGTAGTTCCTTTAATCTTGCACTGCATTTGCAATTTTTCAAAGGAACTATTAAGAAGATATTCTTCAACCTAACCTTTACTTGCGAGTGCGAACACATACCTTGGGAAAGATAATAACATGTGTTCCAATCTCCAAGCTGCGAGCTTTCCACATTGAATTCAAGCTTCTAACGTTGTATTAGAAGGGAATTGGGTATCTCACAATTAGAGGATTAAATGGACTTTAATCCCATTCCCATTCAGACTTATTTACCAAGTCTACGGCTAACCCCTTCGTCAAGTGGTCGGCCAAATTTTGTTGCGATCGAACAAATTCAGCGATATCACACCATTCATGATTAACTCCCGAATCATACTATGTCGACACCCAAGTGTCTAGACTTGCCATTATAAATACGACTATAGGCCCTAGCCAAGGTGGCGGCACTATCACAATGGATAGACATTGGTGATATCGGTTTTGGCCATAATGGAATCTCATATATCAAGTTCCGAAGCCACTCCGCTTCTTTTCCGGCGACCAATGCTACAAACTCGAGATTCCATTGTAGAATGTGTAATACATGTATGCCTTTTTGGAAGCCCAAGAAATGGCACCTCCTCCAAGCAAGAACACCCAACCACTAGTAGAAGATGAATCTTCTTGGTTGATCCAACTAACATTGCGTAACCTTCTAATATAGAAGGATGTCCACTATAACACAAACCATAGTCCATAGTACCTTTTAAGTACTTGAACACCCTTGTTATAGCATGCCAATCTTGTCTACTAGGATTACTAGTGAACCTACTCAATCTTCCATTTGCATAAGCAATATCGGGT
Source organism: Adenophora triphylla var. japonica (assembly GCA_022495995.1). Lineage (NCBI taxonomy): Eukaryota > Viridiplantae > Streptophyta > Magnoliopsida > Asterales > Campanulaceae > Adenophora > Adenophora triphylla. Next base: position 73,829 of record JAFEMH010005566.1, on the reverse strand, counting down.
CGAGTGCCCGTCATAGCATACATCAAGCGCCTATGGCTTTTGAGTATTCAAGTGTGACACGGGTTTACCGATATTTTATACAAGTTTCTCGAGTAGGATCCATGGGAGTACTAACTTTGGAACAATTATCACAATTAAACCTCTTGAGAATTTTCTCAATATAATGAGATTGTGATATTGCAATTCCCTTGTTCATCCGTTTAATCTTTATACCAAGAATTACATCGGCTTCTCCCATGTCCTTCATCGAAAACTTTGATGACAAAAACTTTTTAGTTTTATCAACTACATTTTGGTACGTGCCAAAAATTAACATGTCATCTACATATAGGCGAGATGATTACACCTTTACCGGATTCATCAAATCTGCTATATACACATTTGTCGGATTGATTTAATACAAAACCATTCGACAAAACAACCTCATCAAACTTTTGATGCCACTTTGTTTAGGTGCTTGCTTTAGCCCATACAATGACTTAATTAACTTACATACCTTATGCTCATTACCTGGCATAACAAATCCTTCGGGTTGTTTCATATACACTTCTTCTTCCAAATCACCATTTAAGAATGCTTTGTTTTGACATCCATTTGATGGATCAATAGATTACGAATAGGCGCCAAAGCTATCGGAAATCTAATAGTAGTGATACGAGCAACCGGTGCATAGGTATCGAAGTAATCGATCCCTTCCTTTTGTCTAAAGCCTTGGATTACCAATCGAGCTTTAAACTTGTCAATAGTTCCATCGACTTTCATCTTCTTTTTGAAGATCCATTTGCACCCCAAAGGTTTACGGCTGGTGGTAAATCGGACAAGACCCATGTATTATTTTCCACAATAGAACCAATCTCATCATCGATGGCTTCTTTCCAAAAACCGGCGTCTCGAGATTTTATTGCTTCATCATAGGTTCTTGGATCCTCCTCTATACTATAACGGTAAGAGTATTGAGATTCAATTTGATCTCTTGATCCCATAACTAAATATAGTTGAAAATCGAGAACCATATGATTTAGCTTTCCTTACTCTTGTACTCTTACGAGGTTCGGGTGTCTCACTTGGTACATCAATTGAATGATCATCCATTTGAGATTCGGCCGACATTGGTATAATATCCTTGGGTCTAGATATAGAAGAGAAACGATTCTCATCAAAGATTGCATCTCTTGATTCTATAATTGTGTTTATAGAAATGAATTCATTAGGTTCTATAACATAAAACCTATATGCCTTGGAATGCTCGGCATATCCAACAAAGATGCAATCAACACCTTTTTCTCCCAACTTTTTCCTTTTAGGGTCCGGAAGTCTAACCACGGCCCTACATCCCCAAACTTCGCAAAAATGTCAAGTTTGGTCTTTTCTTATACCAAAGCTCATATGGGGTAATCTTGTTCCTTTTATTAGGAACTCTATTCAATAGATGACAAGCCGTTAACATGGCTTCACCCCAAAACCCGTCACTCGAAGCCGAGTAAGACAACATGGCGTTAACCATTTCTTCAAGAGTTCTATTCTTCCTTTCGGCCACACCATTTTGTTGTGGTACATAAGGAAGCCGTAGTCTCATGAATTATCCTACGGATTGGAAATATTTAGGATCATAATATTCACCACCTCTATCCGTACGTAAGGTTTTAATCAAGCCATTAAGTTGAAGTTCAACTTCGGTTTTATAAATTTTAAATTTATCTAGGGCTTCATCTTTTGCATGCGGCAAATAAATATAGCAAAACCTAGAGGCATCATCTATAAAAGTGACAATATACTTTTTATTGCCTAAAGATGGAGTTGCATGAAAATCACATAAATCACTATGTATCAATTCAAGTTTCTGAGAATTCCTTGTAACACTTTTAAAAGGTTTTCTAGTGATTTTTGTTAACATGCAAGTATTACACCTTTCCGTATTATTATCAATAACGGGAATCAAACCATCTTTGGACATTTCAAGCATTCTTTTATAGTGCACATGTCCTAACCGAGCATGCCATAATGAGGAATTAACAACAACGAGAGGAAGTCATATAAACGAACTAGAGTTAACCGGAATTTTATTCAAATTCAACATAAACATCCCATTGTTATAATAACCAAATCCTACAAATACACCCGAGCTTCGATAAGATATACTTATCGGATTCATAAACTTGTTTATAATCACACTTGTTCAAGACGGGACCAGAAATTAAATTCTTACGAAGTTTAGGTACATATAAAACATTAAACAAAGAAATCGTTTTTCCCGAACTAAATTCCAATACCACACTTCCTCTGCCTTGAATAGGAGCGGAATGGTCATCACCCATGTAAAGGACAGATCCGTCTTCCATTGGTTCGTATGTCTTAAACCAACAACGATCTTTACAAACATGAGCGGTGGCACGGAATCAATCCACCACGCAATAGCATCATCACGCACATAAAATGCCTCGAAATTATTGAAAGCAGAATTTTTAATAAATGTGTTCCAACTATGAATTAAATTCGACCTTGGTTTTGAGAATGGTCCTTAGACCCCTTTCCCGAACCACTTGTGCTTGCGCCGTTCTTGTTGTTTCCAACACGACAATCCTTCTTAAAGTGACCAGATTTGCCACACTTCCAACAAGCCAATTTAGGCTTCTTGTTGGGACAGAACCATTGTCATTGAAGCTGCGTTTCTTTCCTTTGTTTTTGTTTCTACCATCATCAATCATATTGACCGATGGTCCACCAACTTCCTTTCCTTTGCCTTTGTCATTCTCTTGCGCCCTTAGAGATTCCTCTATGCGCAGTGACTACCAAGTTGAACCAAAGACGGATCATCTTTACCATGTTTCAAAGTGTGTTTGAAATCCTTCCGGGAGGAGGCAACTTATCAATCACACTTGAAGCGATATTGACTCATCCATCTTCAACCCATGTTGAGTATATTGTCCAAGGATTCTAAGGAGTTCATTGAATTGTTCCATGACAGTCTAGCATCGACCATCTTGTAATTGTTAAAATTACTCACAAGGAACTTCTTACTAGAAGCATCCTCTGCCATGTACTTGGATTCAAGAGAATCCCATAACTCTTTAGCGAGACTCCTCATTTTGATAAATGTCAAATAAAGGATCGGACATACCGTTCAATATGTGTCCTCTGAGATGTAGTCATCGTTCTCCCACTTCGATCTACGTCGACGGCCTCCAAGTTATCCTCTTCAAGCAGTGCAGGAATTGGAGTAGATAGAACATACACCACCTTTAATGTTGTCAAAAGGAAGTGCATCTTCTTTTGCCAACGTCTGAAATCTTGCCCTTCAAACTTGTCTAGCTTTCCAAACTTTGTTGTCATCTCCTTCACAGTAGCCATGAGTATCACCAAATACTTTATTCGTTTGTAGGGGAAATATAGGGTCTTGATCTTGATACTGAGGCCGGATATGTGATTGAATCGTGTATAATCCACTTTCCGAATAAAGTATTTTGACCCTTATTGCCTGGGTTACACGAAATCTTTATTGGGATAAGACAATCACGCAATTTGTTTTCTAGGCAAAGAGAACAAATCAAAACCTTGAGAATTGTTTGCTTTCGTTATATTGTTGTAATTCACTCTTGTGTTTTTCATGTCTGTACAACTGAGATCAATCCATGTATATATACAGATGGAGAGGTATGAGTTAAAAGGTATAACCAAAAGACATGATTTTAGCCAAGAGATGTGACTATTCAGTTTGAGCGCACTGTTCAGAAGCGCTCGGCCGAGTCGAGGACTCGCTCGGCCGAGCACACATGTCTAATGAGATTACGCCTGCTGCGGCCGTGTCTTATGAGCTGCACGGCCGTGTTGTTCATCTTGCTCGGCCGAGCAAGGCACATGCCTCGGCCGAGCAAGACACTCCAGAAACTTGGCCAATCTGCTAAGCTCTGCTCGGCCAAGGACTCTACTCGGCCGAGCACATCAGCAAAATGTGCTACCCTTTAACTTTTACTTCTTTATTGAGGTTGACTTCGTTTTAGCTCAAACGAGTGTGTACTCCACACTTTTCCTTACTCGTATCCGAGTCTAATACGAATCACATTGATCTCTTAGTAAATCACCATTACAATAAAATAAGTTGAGTGATACTAAAATCACCAACAGTTCCTTCGTAATAAAAGCAAAAAAAAAGTGGGACAATCATTTTGGGACGGAGGGAGTATAATATTGACTTTGATTCTCCTCAAGCTCAGCTAAATCCCTTGATTCTTTGTTTTGTTCTTGTTCTAGTTCTAAGTAAGAAAAATGTGAGGTTTTCCTTGCAATATGAAAAGGAAACTGGGCTTCAGGCCTAACAATTGCTAAGTACCCAAATTAGTTAGACTTTAACCTAATACCGGCATAATTTCACAGTTGATTTACCAAATAATTTTTTTTACGATTTATTATACTCCCTCCGTCCCAAAATGTTTGTCCCATTTGACTTTTTTGTTGAACTTTGACCACAAATTTATGAAAGATTAATCATGTTCATGAAATTTTAAAAGTTGTTGTTGATAATATTATTAATGGTTAATCAATAGGAATTTTTAGAATTTCATGAACATAATTAAATTGTCATATATTAGTGGTCAAAGTTCAACAAAAAAGTCAAATGAGACAAACATTTTGGGACGGAGGGAGTATTATAAAATTAAGAAGGAAAAGAAGGTGATTTTTTGGTTGCATTATTGAAATGAGTGAGTGTGTAGAAAAAAAAGGAGACCGAATACCAAAAGTTTTAGCATAAGAAAAAGAGATACATTTAAAAGTAAAGATAAGATAAAAAGTAACCCAAAAAGTCAATTCCGTTGATAAAAAGAAAACAAACCGGATTTTTATTTCTCCAATTTTCTTATCCCAATTTTCTAATATGATTTCATCTACAAAAATAAGTTGGAATGTTTCTCTGAGTTTTGGGTAGCAACAACAGATTATAAAGCTAACATTGACAGATATATCCAAGTCCATATTAGGAAGCCACAGTCTTTAGGAATGCTCCTGCCCATCAGGTATTCTTTTTAAAATCATTGGATGCTACATCCTCCAGGATCTTGTCCTCTACGGACATTCCCATAGGCTGACAGTTCAAGAAGATCCATATCACGCCCTGCATACATCAAAAACATAACATTTTTACATTAGCATTTGAATATGGTGATGATTTGTAGTAATAGTTATACTCCATCCGTCCCACTAAAAGTTAGGCTTTTATTTTGGACATGGGAATTAAGAAAAAACATTTCCACTTTAGTAGGAAAGTGTAATTTCTAGTGGGATGCCCAAAGGGGTAATAAAGAGTGTAACTTTTAGTGGGACGGAAGGAGTAACTCCTACTCGACAAATTAATAATTATAGTGATTACTACTGTATATGACGGGATTAAACAGTACCTGAAACCCGGCAGTAAGAGCTTTTTTGAATAAGATCAGCTCTGGACATCTCCGTACGATTCCCCTTGGATCTATTCACAGTTGCCTGCAGCAAGAAGGACAGTAGTTCAAGCTTAGTACACAATGATGTACTGATCACGTTAGAGAGAACCGTAGGAGCTTTCTCTTATTTATTTCTTCCAACAAAAATGACCATTTTCTCTTGAAGAATCTCAAAGAAGGATTTTTTATGCATAAAAGATTTGATATGTTATGAAAACCTCCAGGCTCCAGAGATGCGTTGGATCAAGCAGTAAAATAATACTCAAGATGCTTTGGTTTAGTAGAGTTGAGTCATCAGCAAGTATTTTGTTTAGTTTGGTCTATCCAAAATGGTTATTTTCCTTTCTGACTCAATTTTATGCTATCTCATCATTCTAAAAAACAATCAAAAAATAAAAAACCAGCCTTCTGCACTGCATAAAGCTGCATATTTGACTATAAAAACAATCACTACGCTGGCTTGAATAGTTTTGCTCAGTTATATTATGGAACGAAAGGAAATATAGATGGCAGTATATAGAAGATTATAAGCCTTGTATTAGTTGAACCCAAAATGATCCCATCTCTTACTTGACACATCTCACTCATTGACGAGACGCAAAAGAGAACTCAAACAAGTACCAACTCAGTGCGAAAAAAGAGATGAGACTTCCACAGATAACAGTGCATTGTGGTTTCCTTATGCTATCACAAACAACTTGTTCTGGAAATGACTAATTAGCACCAATATGACATCTTTTAGGAGCATGTCAGCTATAGAAACACACACTTGTAGGCCACATTGGCAAATTGATCTACTAACAAATACTCCCTCTATCCCAAAATGAATGTCCAAAAAAATTCAAATTTGCTCTTGATCAAGAATAAATTTAAACATTCATTTTGGGACGGAGGGAGTAGGAAAACAAGGCTCAACAATTAAACGACAGAAGTTATCCAGTTTATCATCTGCAGCAAAGTGAATCCCTTATAAATATGTTGAAAACAGATAGTATGCGAAAAAAACAGTAGATGCTCCTCAACGTTTAGCCTCCGTATTTCACTTTGAATATCCCCATACTTCTTCAGTAGGCCACGACTTCTAAAGGGAAAATACCATGATGCTAGGTGATTATCTTAGATAGAAGAAAGGAGTAGCAATTTAAGTCTCTCTCTGCTTGCAGCACCCAAATTAGCCACAATTCCAATTTCAGTGGTGGTCTAGGAAAGAAGAGAACTACCATAACAGAGTCAGAGAGAGATATACCCGATCAATTTTCTTTCTGGAAAAGAAGGGAGGAACATAAACTCTTACTTATATAGATTGATGGCCCAACAATTTTTCTTTCTGGAAAGCCATAAAGAACATAAATTCTATGGCATAATGCCAGAGGAGCGACACAATGGGTCGCCAAAAAGCTACCCATGGTCCAACATTGCTTTTCTGATCAGTTACTAGATAAGTAGGAACAAAAATAAAATATTTCAGTTCTCATAACTCAAAAGTTATCGATATTTCAAAAACTGATATTCATCTGCCTCCATTTGGCATCTCTCTTTCTGTCCCAGCTAGTACTGTATCTTTCAGTCCACAGCGCCAGAAAAAAGTCTAAAATATTTCCCTCTGTATAGTCATCATCATTGCTCAGCAACTATTCCCCCACAAATAACCTCCAGTCCACGGCACCACAGTCATGATGAAGGCCAAACGGGTAACCCGGCCCGGCCCGTCCGTGTGTGTTAACGGGCTTTAGCCCGGCCCGTGCTTGAATCCGATGTGAGGCCCGCCCGTTTGGCCCGGATCCAAGGATCCACGGGCCAAACGGATTTATCCCTTCTTTTTTTTTTTAACAAAATCTGAAATGGGGTTGGGGGGATTCGAACCTGGGTTTAATGGAATAAATGAGTGCTTCTTACCACTTGGACACAATGATATTGGTGTTAATTATTCAAATGTTAAATATAAATTATAAAAATAAAAAAACGGGCCAAACGGAAATTGGGCAAACGGGCTTTGGAAGCCCGCGGGCTTGGCCCGCCCGTCGACCCAATATTAAAGCCTGGCCTGTACCGTAACAAAGGCGGGCCGGACCACGGGCTGCGGACAACGGGCTTCACGGGCTACGGGCTGCGGGCCATTATTTTGTCCACGGGCTAAGGCCCATTTTGGCCTTCATCACACAGTAATCTCTCAACCTGACTTCGAATTCAACTAACTCCAACGGTTTATTTGAGGTCAAAATCAGAGGTAATGGTAACTCAAAACAACGTAAACTGATATATCTATGTTAAGGTACCAAACTCATCTAAAATTTTAAGTTGTTAAGAGGAGATACACATTGTATATTAATCTACCATTTCCCCTAAACCCACCCATACATGGAGAGATGAAAGATGCCTCACAAGTGGCATCACAAAACAAACAAGGTGAGAACAGAAGAAAAATTCAAGCAGGATGATTTGAACCCAAGTCGTTACCAAAAAGGAGCTTCGACACAACGTTATGTTATAAAGCCATCAAAAGGCTTATGCTAGATAAGAAAGGCCTAACAATGTATATGAAGTTACATGCCTAAGAAGCTTATTTTACAACTGACTTTTTTAAGAGGAGAACTTTAGTTTGGTTTGGTTCAGGATTGTGCTTAGCTTCGCAACCAGTATGACTGAAACGAGAACATCCACAATACTAATAAGTCACTATGCCCTTAAAATTAGTATGCTAGCAAAATCTCATCCACATGGATGACACCAATAATGGCAAAAGAAATCAAGCACTTGAAAATGAAAAAAAAAGACCTTATTAAAAATAAAAATAAAGATATGCTAATGCATATGCAATGGATGTTGACAAACCTGTAAAACCTGACAATTCTCCAGTGTGCTCTGACCACCCTGGAAAACACAATGCATAATTTCAGGCACATGTAAAAGTGAAAGACCAGAAAGATTAAGTATCAATTCCATTCTTGAAAGTTGCAAACTGAAGAATAAACTGAACCCCATTCTTTTATAACAGGGGCAACTTCAATATTATTCGAATCTGACCTAAATCAACTGCTCATACAATAATAGCACTTCTCTTAGTGTCATATCACTTAATTCATGGTGTCACTTCAACTCCGAAAGCTTGGGGTTGACATGGCTAACTGACTAACTCTACTATTGAAATCAACAAGCAACTGAGCAAGGAGCTGCACCAGCAGGCACCGTACAGGCTAACACTTTAAGAATCATAGTAACTAGCATTCGAATATGTTTCAGTCAAGGGACATGAGGATTATTATTGATTTTCCCAATTGTTACACGAAGCTCACACAAAAAAAAATATATTTTTTTTTTGAGAAAATGAATCAAATTGACTAAACCTTATGTAAAGAAAAGAAAAGAAAAGAGCCCCACATAAAGGAACACCTTTCAAAGAGGTGTGTTTTCATGTACAGGAGTTAACATACACAAAAAAAAAGCTCTATGCACGTATAAGTAGGGGTTGATCAATATCCCCATTCCCCAGCTCCAACATTCACATTGACAAGCTACTAAGAAAGACCCACATTAATAGATCCCAAATACACCTAAATCACTAAAGACCAGTGCATCAGTAATCATAAATAGTCCAATACTAAGCAATTTCCTAAAACAAAACACACATTAACCTTAAAATCAAGAGAGTCCTTTTCCAAGTTCACATTAACCTACTAAACTAACCTGCAAATCCCAACAACAAACTATATTCAAAGAAATCCAATTTATTTGAAGTTAAGCATCAAATATATATAAAAAACACAAATTATAAATAAAGTGATACTCTCTCTATCCCAAAATAAATGTCGCACTTTCCATTTTAGTTCATTATAAATGTGTTTTCAAATAAAGAAAGCGACTTTGTGTGATTTTAACTTTACATGTACAAGCTAGTAAAACATCTTGAACGGTATAAACATAAGTACGAATATGGGCTAATCCGGGTAAGGCCCAAGTGGGTTGGGCCCTAAACATAATCCATCAAATCTCAGATACGAGGCAAGACCTGGGATTCCTCGTATTATCTAGCTCGGTATTACCTAGGCCGACCAAGGCCTAAACAAATGAAATAATAAAGGCCCAGCTCATAGGCCGAGGAGACTCCCCTCCAAGGCCGAGATACCCTCCATTGGCAACGAGGAGGCTTCCTCGGCTGTCTTATCATGGCTCCTCAGCTATCTTATTTCTTCCCCGGCTCATCATATGCCGGCCAGACATTTATGACGAGGAAGGAGGCATCACAGTATAACGACAGAATGGCTGTTCATACAGTCCTAATCAAGCAAGGATACTAAAGCAGTTACAATCTCTCTAGGATTGTAATTTCCTGTGTTAATTCAAGTCAAATAAGGACTCCTCAACGGATATAATCCTCCTAGGATTATATCTTATCTCTTTACAGTCCAAGTTCGACATGGATTCCACATATCCGTTCCTATAAATACAAGCCATTATTTCCATATTTTGGTACGTTATCTCTTTGACTCGAAGTTCTGTCAATTTGATTTCTCTCTATACAAACCGTGAACTTACTCTCACGCCGGAGGACCTTCGCCAGTGAAGCCCCGGCTTAGTTTACGTTTTCTATCTTATTTTCAGGCTATTCAATCGCCGGAGTACAACCGACCGCTTGGATTTGGGCTGATTCGATCTTTTTGGCAGCATCAGTTTGGTTCCATTGCCGGAAATCGAGTCAAAGACCCATTGATTAGCCTGAAATTCACTCGCCTGAAGCTTTATTTTCGGCCGGAAGTTTCTTATTTTGGCCAGAATTCGCAAAGCTTTGCCTGGAAATTGTTTTCGTGTGAAATCTGTTCTGTTTGTTTTGGTCGGATTCTGCAAATTTTCGCATGGAAAAATCGTTTTTGGCCGAAATTCTGGTGTTTGAACATTCGTAGTTGAATTCTGTTTGTGGCAAGTAAACCCTGTTTTACGTTTGGCCGGATAATTGTGATTTTGGCAGGAAAATCTTGTTTTGCTGGAAAAATTGTCCGTTTGGTAATTTGTGTCGCTTGCAATTTTGGTATCAATGGAAGACGGTAATTTTGCAAGTGTTACTAACGAGGAGGAGCGGACTCACGTGGACGAGATACCACCTAATATCGAGCTACTGCCTCCTCCACCTCTGAATGACGGGATACCTCCTCGCATGACTCCATGGGACGGCCAAAGTGCGAGGTAAACATGGAAAACCCTCCTCGTCGTCGTCCAAGAGGAAGACGAACTCCGAGCAGACAGATGACGAGGAACGCAGAAGTAGGACGAGCTGAGAACACTCAGCCCGCTGACCGACGTACATTGTTGTACCAACAAATGGGACGTTGCAACGTATCTATGAGACTCAGCACGCTTTGTTGCAATTGGATCCAGAAAACTCGATGGCAGAGTTCATAAGGCCTTCGAGGTCAAGAAACTCTCGTGGAAGGGAAACTCAGGGTGAGAGACGAGGTAGTCAGAGGAGCCCTCCTCATGGCCAAAATCTCCCTCCCAGTGAGCCTGTTGTACCACCTAAGCAGAACCTCCGAGATGCTCTTCGTCCTTGGTCAAACAACCATGCTAAAGAAAAGAGTGTGATAGACCTGAGAAGCCCCATAAATTCGAAGGATCAGGAGGTAAACTCCGCCGACTTGCGAGCAAGGCTCATTCTAGCACGGCGTTTATCCCCTCCTCGTCTTAACCTATCACCTCGTCACATTCATCCCCCTCGGCATAACTCCCCTCATCCCAGAAATCACGCAAGGCCGAGGAGTCCTCAACCGTACAGAATGTTCCTCGGCCACCTAGAGATGGAGTCGGGGAAGGATAAAACACCCTACAGACGAGGGGATAGTCGCCGAGATAATGAGGAGCACAGTAGGGTGAATGGTCACCCAAGAGAAAGGTCCCATCGTAGTTCCCACCGGAGTTCCCACCGAAGCACTCATTCCAACACTAAAAAAGGGATTGATGCCAAAGAATTGCTACTCTTAAAAAAGATAATCGACGATATGGAGCTGAAGAAAAAGGACGAGGAAGAAGACACTAGCGCAACCCGTCCTTTTTCCCAAGAAATCAATGATGTCCCACCTAACCCTGCCTTTAAGGTCCCAAGTTTTGACAAGTATGCGGGAACCACCGACGCAAAGGACCATGTGCAAAGTTTCGAATCCACTATGGCCCTCCTCACCAAAGCAGATGACATTCTCTGCAAAGCTTTTGAGAGTACCTTCTCCGGAACAACATTGACCTGGTTCCGTGAGCTAAGGGAAGCATTAATAGCTGGAGAAATATGAGGAGGAAGTTCCTGGATCACTTTGCCACAGCAGGGAAAAGGAAGAAGAGACTAACCGACCTTGCTAACATCGAGCAAGGGAAGAATGAAACCACTCTGAGCTATTACAACAGGTTCAGAGCCATTGCAGACCAAGTAGAAGAAAGCCTGACCGATAGGGAGGTGATCGTCTGCTTCAACTCCGGACTTAGATTCGGACAATTGATATATGAACTCTCCGCCAGAGAGCCCAAGTCTAAGTCAGACTTATTCAATGTATGCCATCGCCATGGCGGAAGAGAAAAGCAAGAAGAAGTCTGACAAGACAGAGATCGAAGAGAACGCAAACCACCCGTCCTCCAACGGAAACGGTTACAAGGGCAAAAACAGGACGAGGGGAACTGAAAAGACTGAGATCTTCACTCCCCTTACCAAGCCAATCACTGAAATTATGCAATTGGTGAATCTTCCGAACCCCCGTCCGTTCAGTGACCAACCAAAGTACCCACGTGACCCATCCAAGCACTATGATTTCCACAAAGACTATGGTCACAACAATGAGAACTGTTTCGCCCTCAAAAAGATGATCCAGAAATGGGTTGATGAAAGCAAACTAGATCGCTATGTCTTGAAGAAGGACAAGCGAAAAAGGCAAGAAGCCAGTGAAGACAAGGATACGGATGAAGAAGAAGACAGGCCTCCTAGGGCCAAACTCCATTAGTTCTCCTAAGCACAGTTCTGTCCGTCCTAGATATAGCCCCTCATCTCGTCAAACGGCCAGAACTCGGGGGCCAGCTATGACTTGAGACAAGGAGAGCTGCGGGACGTAGACGAACCAGTTGGAAGGGAGATACTAGATGGTCATAAAGACAACAATGAAATTCAAATTCAAATTTTAGCAAGAGCAGAGCACTTTCGTTAATTCTAGTTTTAGTCTATTTTTATGTAATAGGTTATCATTGTTAGATGTTTTACTTTTCTAGCAAGGTAGGATTGTAATTTGACATAATCGCTTCAATTTATGAAATTTACTTCAACATGCAAGTCAACAACCAAGTCAACACTTGAAGACGAGGAATCCTCCTTGGCCTTCAAAGGGGCAAGCTCCCTCCATTAATCACCCAAGACCCATGACCAAGCGAGTTTCTCCTCATCATGGATAGGTGAGACCAAAATCGTCTACGACCTATGTACGATTCATCTTCCTCGTCATAGAGAGATGAAAAAAGAAGAAAGCCCAACGTCTGTACGAGGAAACACCTTGGCTCTAGCGACTAACGCGGCAAACCGTTTACAACCTATGTACGAGTCATCTTCCTCGTCATAGAGAGATGAAAAAGAAGAAAGCCCAACGTCTGGATGAGGAAACACCTCGGCTCTAACGACTAATGCGGCAAAACCATCTAAGACCTATGTACGAGTCATCTTCCTCGTCATAGAGAGATAAAAAAGAAGAAAGCACAACGTCTGGACGAGGAAACACCTCAGCTCTAACGACTAACGCGGCAAAACCATCTAAAATTTATGTACGAGTCATCTTCCTCGGCATAAGTAGATGAAAAAGAAGAAAGCCCAACGTCACGACGAGGAAACCCCTCGGTTCTAACGACTAACGCGGCATCGGTCAAGACCAAAGAATCCACCTCGGTCTAATGACTCAAAACAGGCAAAATTGCCAAACATCTAGAACCGAGTTAGCTTCCACGCTCTAGATTACCAAAGGTACGAGGAAACCTTCCCCGGCTACCATAAATCTTGCGTATTGACTAAAAAATGCGACGCACATTCAACAATTCATATATAGGAAGTGAAAGACGACGTGAATTGGAAGAAAGGGACATTTCGTTAAATATTCATAATAAATTACAACGCCCTATTCTATTATAACAAAATAAAAGAAAATCTTAAGTACAATTGCCAGTGAAAGGTTCCTCGAAGAACTCCATCGTCCCGGCATCAGCGTTCACCTCGGCTTCAATAGTGGGAAGGGTGGTTCGCTGAGTTTGAGCATCAACTTGAGTCTCCTCGTTGATCGGCTCCTCGGCATGATCATCCCCCTCTTCCTCGACGCTAAGATCCTCGTCCTCATCCCTTGTAAGGATGCCATTAAGGTTTTGGGGATCGACAGGGGGAGGAACCTGCACAGACGGCCGGCCTCCTCATCGCCTTCAGCAATTAATCCCAAGGCATACTCTGAAAATGGGACAAGGTAATAGAGGGACCTGGCTGCCTCATCATATGAATCTTGAGTTATAAGTCGGGCAAGCGTCTCCAGATCCAAGCCGAGGGAAGTGTCGTCTATGATCCTTTGGGCTAGATGCAAATAGCCGTCGGAAAACATGGTAGCCGTCTCCTCGGCTACGGTATCTCGAAAGGCCGGGCTAGCCTTATACTCGAAAAGAGCGTCCTCGATTTGTAAAGGCACGCCGGCCTCCACCTCCTTAAGTTGGGCTCCAGTCACCTCGGCCTCCTTAGACTTGGCTTTGAGCTCAGCCCCTCGACAATGGCCTGCCCGACCCTAGCATCCTCCTCGGCCTTGGCACGTGCCTCCTCGGCTTCCTTTTCAGCCTTGACCTTGGTCGCCTGCGCCGCTTCAAGCTCCTCCATCAACGCCTTCAACAAGCTTGCTGCCTTAGCTTGCTCGGCCTCGTTCTTCCTCACTTGGCCCTCAAGTTCTTTCATCTTGGCGTCCGTGGCCTTATTCTGGATGGCCTCATAGGCAGTAATTGTGCAAAGCTGCAGCAAAAGGTAAGGAATGTCAGTAACACAACGACAAGACTAATGAAAACAAATTACGAGCTACGAGGAAGCATACCTCGGCAGCAAGAAGACCCTTTCTGTTGGCAATGCTCTCCTTATTTGGCTGGGTGGCTATCATATGATCAAGAGCGTCCTCGTCTATAGCCCAATGTAAGACAGCCCGGCCAAATCTGAGCTTGGACCCAGTACGAGCTAGCAAGTCTAAACCCCTCATGGTGGGATAAAGGGCCTACTTCCTTACCACCTTATCAGCATCAAAGTTGGTCTTCACCGTATGGGCAGTAAGCTCTGGAGGAGGGGCCATGTCAGCAACCCGCTTGGAAGAAGGCTCCTCGGAGGATGGTTCAATGACGGGGCGCTTTTGGCCTGCTCGCCCGACCAAGTTGGTCTCTTCGGCTGAGGACTGGCCGGCCTCTCTACCTCCTCCGTCGGCATCGTCAGTTTGAACTTGGAGGTTATGCCCCTCTGAGCTCAGACTTTGTTGCCCGGAGTGAGTCTCCTCGTCCCCTCCCCCCAGTGGATCAATGGGTAGTGCGGCGGCTCCTTTGTCGAAGAGAATCACCTGGCGCCTGATCGCCTCCTCCTGCCTCTTTGATATGGCCGAGGAACGAGAAACCTTCCTCCTCTGCTTTAATAAAGCCATGGGATCAAGTTTCTTTTGAGACATCTCTCCTTCCTGCTCGAGTGTTAAATCTGCAAAATACGAGGAAGGGTTAGCACATATTACGAGGAAGGAAAGGACACAAAATAAATGTGAGGGACGGGAAAGCTACAGTCAACGACGCCATCTTCGGCTAAACACTGATCGTTGCTCTGTTTGCAGGAATCACAATCAACATGGAAGACTAAAGCGGGATGTATCCCGGGTCGGGGAAACCGGTTTCCACTAGCGACAGACGAGAGGACATACTGGAGATAGCCCCCGGCGTGATGTCGGCACAGGCGCTAGTATCGAAAATCACTCTCCAAGGACGACGACCGGCTCAATGTGCCTACCTCAAGCAAATTGAGTCAACCTCTCTATGAGCTGGTTGCTCCACTCAGCTCTCCATATAACTTTGGGCAAACGAGGTTCCTCAGAAGGAGTTGGAAACTCCCAGCCCTGTCGGCTCTCAACTCGAATGACGTGGTGGTTCCACCCAGCCACCTTGCTCGACATCGTAGAAATAAGTTTGGGACGGTTGGGGTCGCTCCTGATCATGATCAACCGGGTATCAGACTTGTAGCTAATGGTGAAGAAATGATGAAAGGCTTCTTGGCAAGGTTCAAATCCTAGACTACGGCACAGGACGACGAAACCTACGAGAAACCTCACCGCATTAGCACCTAGCATGGTCGGGACAGCCTGCATATCTTTCAAAAATTCGTTTATGAATGGATCTAAGGGAAGGCGAAGTCCCTGTTGGAATTTTTTGTAAAAGAAATTGACGTGGTTAAGATTATAGTAAAAGTCCATAACTTCTGCTTCAGTCACGATAGGGGTCCAATAGGAATAACTTAAACTATACTCGTCCCTCGGCACCCCATACTTGGTATACATCTCCTCAATCATTGGCTCACCGGCCTTAGCTGGTCTTGGCCTAGGATTTGAGGCCCTACCTCGGCTAGCTCTACCCCGGTTGGCTCTCCCTCGGCCCTAGTCTGTTCTCCCTCAACGAACGCGTCTACAATATTGGTCGAGAACGAGGGACTACTAGTGCTGGCGCCGCTTCCTCTTCCCGTCATATCTGCACAAACCAAGGAACACAAATCAACATAATCTTCCAAGGCATCCAGATGGGGAAGAGGAAGATTGCCCCTCCTCGTCGTCTACAATAAGGACGAGGAAGGGAGCCTTACCCGTCAACCGAGGACGACTAAGATGGTCCGACTTCAAGTAGAAGAGGACGATGTGGTCCATCATCTCGGCCCAGTCATGGAAGATTACGATATTGGGGGGCATAGAATCAACTCGGTCTATTCTCATCTTGCCCGGATAGCGTACATCTTCCCTCGGGCAACCATATCTCGTCAACATTTTCCCTATCTCCATCAAGGTCACCAACATCCATGGCCCCCTCTCCCGCGGTAAACCCTAAGGTTTCCCTTGTGGTAGCCATAAATTACGCGAGGGTCATGTTCCCAAGAGTGGGTCATTGCTAACAGGGGACGAGGAGACAAGAATGGGTTCATGAAATTATTCAAGTTCAAAACACAAGAAAAGCTTCGGAAGGACAACAATGACGGCTTCAAAGAAAAATTCAAGCAAAACCCTAAAAAATGCAAATTAAAGACAAAAATCAGTAAAGAGAAAGAGCTTATACCTGTTTCTGATGAAGATGTATGAGAATCTACGGACCAATCAAACGTTTCTGGCAAATTTGGGCACGTACTATCAAGAACACGAAGTAGCTTTTGAATCTCAAGGGTTCGCTCCCAAATGCTCAAGATGATAAAAGGTTGAAATTGAAAGGGGACTTTGTTTTTTATACTCATCCAAACGGGTAGAACACGAAACGAAACGGTCCAAACGGGTATGGCGCCCCCAACATTTAATGCATTAGTGGGTTCCCAAGAGACGTGTCAGACGTCATGCACCGTGCCCCATCATTGTACGAAGTAACCGATGGACAACTGAAGCGACACATTGCCACGTTGACGCCTTTTCATATTCGTATAGGCTGAGGTAAAGCATCACTTCCTACTCGGCATAGCCGAGCTAGAAAATCGGGGGCCACTGAACGGTATAAACCTAAGTACGAATATGGGCTAATCCGGGCAAGGCCCAAGTGGATTGGGCCCTAAAAATAATCCATCAAATCTCAGATACGAGGCAAGACCTGTGATTCCTCGTATTATCTAGCTCGGTATTACCTAGGCCGACCAAGGCCTAAACAAATGAAATAATAAAGACCCAGCTCATGGGCCGAGGAGACTCCCCTCCAAGGCCGAGATACCCTCCCTTGGCGACGAGGAGGCTTCCTCGGCTGTCTTATCATCATGGCTCCTCAGCTATCTTATTCCTTTTCCGGCTCATCATATGCCGGCCAGGCATTTATGACGAGGAAGGAGGCGTCACACGGCATAACGACAGAATGGCTGTTCATACAGTCCTAATCAAGGAAAGATACTAAAGCAGTTACAATCTCTCTAGGATTGTAATTTCCTGTATTAATTCAAGTCAAATAAGAACTCCTCAACAAATATAATCCTCCTAGGATTATATCTTATCTCTTTACAGTCCAAGTTCGACATGGATTCTACATATCCATTCCTATAAATACAAGCCATTATTTTCATATTTTGGTACGTTATCTCTTTGACTCGAAGCTATGTCAATTTGATTTCTCTCTGTACAAGCCGTGAACTTACTCTCACGCCGGATGGCCTTTGCCGGTAAAGCCCCGGCTTAGTTTACGTTTTCTATCTTATTTTCAGCCAATTCAATTGCCGGAATACAACCGACCGCTTGGATTTGGGCTGATTCGATCTTTTTGGCAGCATCACATCTTATTACTAAGGTTTTGACAAGTGAACTGCGACATTTATTATAGGACGGAGGAAAAAAAAAAAAAAAAAAGAGAGGATAAGGTGAAGGGAATACCTTGGAGTAAGGAATAATGTGGTCATAGTCATGGCAAAGACAACCAGGACAACCGACGAGCTTCCTGAATATATTGTTGCCAAGAGGGTCACGTCGCCACCTATCAGGGTCCCGACCTTTGATTTTTTCAGCCTTGTCCCAGCACTGCTGTTTCACGCTGTAGGGAAAGCTTCGAGGATTGTTGTTAGAGTAACGGGAGACCTCATCGGGAGTGATACGAAGGTCTCCAAAGAGAATAGGGTCATCGGCGGTGAATAAGGGGCGGTCGAGAACGGAGGCGGCGGAGGGAGGAGAGAATGACCGTTCGGAGGGTTGGGATTGGCCTCTAGTTGGAGATGAGGGATAGTTCCTTGTTTTGCTTTCCCTACGCGGTCGCATCTTCTTGGCTGCCTTAATTCAACTGAATAATCCATTTGAGATTTCTCATTTCAGTGTCCACTATCCAGGAGTGTTTCTTCTGACGACGTCGTATGTCCGGGGCAGCAAATGTGTGTCGCGAAAGTGCAAATAGAATTAGATAGTCACAACTTGACATTATTCATGATTTCTTCTTGATCATGTCAAGTTGGTATAAAAATTAATATGTAGTTATCTTCTTTTTCAAAAAACAATCAAATAAAACATTAATTGCATTAATAAAATTTTAAAAGATGGTTCTCAGTAGAGACTCATTCCAAAGATAAATATTTTTATAGGGATGGACATCGCCAACAATCTGTCTGTCACAATAAAAATTTTAATACATCGTGATTAGATTTATCTAATCCTAAACAAAATCTCCGATCAAATCCCGTAAAAATAGTGACTTGTGACACACAAACGATTCTCAAATTTACATTTGAACATGGCCTAAAACTAGCCTTCAGAAAATCCCCAAACGAGAACAATTTGGCGTTGAAGACATGACAAAATTTTGGGCAAACAAGAAATGCCCAACCAAGTATCGCAAGTATTGCATCAATGAAAACAAATAAAATACAAAGGCTCTCAACTTGGAGAGAAGGCAAACACTCTCGACATATGAGAGAAGAAAAATGTTCTCGGCAAAGGAAAGAATGTTGGAACATTTCTATTCCGTTAATCCCTAGACATAATCAGTTCTTAGAATAAGAATGATAAATGAGAAAAGAAGCGGAAGTGTATACCTGATGAATCCATCTTTATGCCTTGATGTTCTTGAAGGCGGGAAGAAGATGAAGAAATGAGTAGGAGACGAAGTCTTCTAAATGATGAGTGCCTTGACTTTATTCTCAGATTATGGAGAGAAAATTAATGAATTATGTGTGTGTTTCAAGGCTGATGGAAAGCCTCTATATATAAAAAATCAATAGGCACTTCATTTAGGGACCACATCCTTTCATATGAAGTAGCAAAAAGGTTACCTTATGATTTATACATGTACGTCTACATGTTTACGTATATTTACTAAGTATACACATTTTGCAATCCATGTTCTTACAATCTTCCACTTGGATTGCCCAAACATGTGTTTGTACTTAATAAACCTTTATAAAATCATATTTATAATGTTAAATGACAATCCTTATGTATACTTTATTGTCATTTAACAATCCCGTCCATTAGTTTTATAAGTATAAGGACTAAAGGGGCAGTCGTTGTAATTGATTCGCAACTAAATCAGCATTAATCACATATATATATCCAACTAAATGATATAAATTAAGTATAGATGTGTAGCATGGAAAATTGATGAATATATTGAAGCATGTATATATATTCCTCCAACTAGTCCTACTTAACCAAATGAGATCAATAATTAAATAGATGAAAATACAACACAAACTCCCACTATATTAAATGTTATCAAAAGTTGTTACACCCATGTGAAACACCATAAGAGATAGAGATTTATTAAATTGATTCGTTAACATGGAGTTTGTTCCTATAACTTGAGCGATTTTTAACACCATTGACAATTTGCAGTCCCTTAATGAATTTACGCAGCCATATAGCTTTATTGGATGCAACTCCTCAAAGACATTGCTCTACCGGCTAATGTGAAGACATAACAAATGTCGACTTTCGACTATCTTGGCATCCATTAAAATCAGAATCGGAATACCAAATGATCTCAAGATGATCCTGATTTTGAATATGTAAGTATGTAGTTTTTAGTGTTTTGTAGATATTTCATCATTCTTTTGGCTGCAACCCAATATTCTTTACCCGGATTGCTTTGGAATCCACCAAGTATTCCAACAATAAATGCAAGGTCTAGACGAGTGCAGACTTGCGCATATATTAAGCTTCCTACTGCTGATGCATAAGGGATATTTTTCATATACTTGGATTCAAAATCATTTTTAGGACATTGCTATAAACTGAATTTATCTCCTTTAGAGACAGGGGTGTCATGTGGTTTACAATTTTCCATGCCAAACCTTTGTAATACCTTCTCTATATAGCCCTTTTATGATAATCCTAAAATACCTCGTGAACGATCACGATGAATTTGGATTCCTAATACAAAAGATGCCTCACCGATATCTTTCATTTCAAATTTGTTTGAAAGAAATTTCTTGATTTCCTTAAGAAGTTCTTTATCATTACTGGCAAGTAATATGTCATCCACATATAAGACCAAAATTATAAATTTACTCTCACTGAACTTATGGTACACACAATTCTCAGCAAGATTCGTTTCAAAACCAAATGAAAAAATTACTTGATTGAATTTTAAGTACCATTGATGAGATGCTTGCTTGAGCCCATAAATGGATTTCTTTTGCAAACTAATTAATTAGTTTGATCTAAATCAGTCACCATTTCTGGTTTCTTCATATAGATAGTTTCCTCAATGTCTCCATTGAGAAAAGGTGTCTTTACATCCATTTGATGAAGTTCAAGATCAAAATGTGTTACAAGTGCCATAATGATCCTAAACGAGTTTTTAGAAAATGCCGGTGAAAATGTCTCTTTATAATCAATGCCCTCCTTTTGAGTGAATCCCTTAGCAACAAGACGAGCTTTATATCTTTCCACATTACCACGTGAATCCCTTTTGGTCTTAAATTAAAGATCCATTTACATCCGATGGTTTTTACGTTTTTAGGTAATGGAACAAGAAACGTCATTGTCTTTCATAGATTTCAACTCTTCATTTATGGCATCGATCCATTTACGAGAATTTGAACTATTAATGGCTTCATGGAAGGTGAGCGGTTCATCTCCCACTAAGTCCAAGAGTTCCTCATTCTCGGCAAGATATGCATCATAATCTGCCGGAATCGAACTTCTTCTTACTCTGTTAGTGTAGCATCCCCAAAAATGTGTGTGCCTGATATGTTTGATTAGTATTACTCATATCACCAAGATGCATCTTCTTTTCGGAAGCTCATCCTATAAGAACTCCAAGGTTAAGCGTGCTTGACATGGGGAAATTCTAGGATGGGTGACCCACTGGGAAGTTTCTCAGTGAGCACGTAAGTGAGGACAACACGTGCTGGAAAGACTTGTGGTGGTTTGTGAGGATAGTCCGTCAAATTTGATAGCGTTTCGACCCGGTCTTCGGGCTCGGGGCGTTACAAATGGTATCAGAGCGGGACCCGCCCGGAAGTGTGGAGGAAAGTGTTGTGCGGAACAAAGTGCACACCGCGGAGTCGGTGGGAGTCACCTCTTGAATCCGTACGAGCCCCTCTTGGATCCACACTGCTCGGGGTTTCGATCCAAAGTAGGCCTTGTCGGGGACGGCAAGGACCCTAAGTGGGAGAGATTGTAGCATCCCCAAAAATGTGTGTACATGATATGTTTGATATGATTTGATTAGTACTACTCATATCACCAAGATGCATCTACTTTTCGGAAGCTCATCCTATAAGAACTCCAAGGTTAAGCGTGCTTGACATGGGGAAATTCTAGGATGGGTGACCCACTGGGAAGTTTCTCAGTGAGCACGTAAGTGAGGACAACACGTGCTGGAAAGACTTGTGGTGGTTTGTGGGGATAGTCCGTCAAATTTGATAGCGTTTCGACCCGATTTTCGGGCTCGGGGCGTTACAATTAGATCTTCTTAAGGGCACCGGTTCTACTTGATTTTGAGGTTGTTGAATTTGATCTTCATTAACAACATTTTCATGTTGTTCAATAGGAGGTTCTATATCGTTTTGAATTATATGTTCTTGTTGAATATCAGGTATAAGTACTTGATTTTCAATGGAAACTATGTGAAGAGGTATAGAAATGAATTCCTCTTCCTCCTCAAATTCAAAACTATTCCTAATTTTCCCTCCATATTCAACATGCTCAAAGAACCTAGCATTTCCCGTCTCAAAAAATGTTCTAGTTTTCGGATCATAAAACTTATATCCCCTAGATCTCTCGGCATACCCTACAAAGTAACTACTAACAGTCTTAGCGTCCAGTTTGCCCTCATTAGGCTTATAAGGCCTAGCTTCTGCTGGTCAACCCCATACATGAAAAAGATTTAGGGACGGTTTCTTACTTGTCCATAATTCGTAAGGGGTTTTGTCGTTAGCCTTTGAAGGAGCCCTATTGAGAATGTAAGCTGCGGTTTTTAATGCATAGCCCCATAATGAGTGAGGTAAAGAAGTATAAGAAATCATACTTCTTATCATATCCTTAAGGGTTCTATTACGTCTCTCTGCTACACCATTCACGCAGGTTTGCCGGGCATGGTGTAGTGAGGGACAATCCCACACTCTTCTAAATAGCGAGCAAAAGGACCCGGACGTTGTTTTCCCGAACCGTCATTCCGTCCGTAGTATTCACTACCACGATCGGATCTAATGTTCTTAATAGTCTTTCCAAGTTGATTTTCAACTTCGACTTTAAAAGACTTGAAAACGTCCAATGATTGAGACTTTACATGAAGAAAATAATGTATCCATAACGAGAGTAATCATCTATGAACCTAGTGAAATATTGTTGACCATTCTATGAAGGGGTAGTGAATGGTCCACAAATATCCGTATAAATTAGTTTCAAGACGTTTGATACTCTCAAAAATCCTATTTCCTTTAATGTTTGTAAATTTTTCTTTAATACACTTAATGTAAAAGGTTTTATCCGGAGAATCGAGTTTGTTTTAGAATTCCCTCCGGCATAAGCTTTATCAATTCTCCTTTGGAGATATGACCCAAACGCATATGCCATAGAATACAAGAGTTTTCACTTGATAATTTTTTGCTTAGTGCCTTTAGTTTTTGATTTTATTAATATAAATGACTTGACTGTGTCAAGTAAATGAAGATTATCATTATATGATAAAGTACTTAGTATCAACAATCTTGGAATTGATATAAATCGCATTTATTAGTTACCAAACCAATAAGAATAACCTTCCATATTCAAAACAGTGATTGACATTAATTCCACTTAAAATACGGTATAATGAATGTATTTTAATACAAAGTGATAATCAGTACTTAATCAATAAATCAAAGAGTCCCTATGCCTATTACTTCAACCGGATTCCCAGCTCCATATAGATGAATCTTTCATCTTTGCTAGGTCTTCGGTAATTCAGGCAATCCTTCATAGACAGACTTATGTGAGTTGTTGCACTAGAATTCAACCACAATGTATATGAAGGAATTTGAAACCAAAATAGCCTTAATACAAACAAGACCATATGACATTCCTTTTTTAATACGCAAAGCGTGATATTAAGGGTAGTCATTCTTCATGTAAGTAAGGTCCTTGCAAAAGAAACTTTTCTTTCACATTTTGATCATTGGATGATCCCTTATGCTTTTTTCTTGCAACCGCTATTTCATTTCCTCTTCTCTTAGTCTCATATGAGAAGAGATAGATGTTAGGCTTACGCAGTTGGAATGATTCCACTTCTCAACACTTAAGCGATCTTCCTGAGTGCTTTTATCAGTGAGAGGAGCGGGACTTGATTCCCTTAATGCGAGATTGATGTCCATATAGCCTAAGATCAGATTTTTCCAAGTTTTTAAAATTTGTCCCATTTAAGCATCAAAATGTTTACATATAGCAGTAATAGATGAATCATTTTATAAATCTGTTGGGGTAAGAACAAAGAATGAAATACAAAACATGCATAAATAACTACATAATCAATGAATTAAGTGATTAATTATATCAAACGAATCCCATCTATAAGATAATCAACATGACATCAAAACTAATCTTTGGATTGCGAGTTGACTCATAATTTAATTTATCTTAGGGTAATAAATGACTTTAAATAACACATTTCAAATACCTGCCTTCCTTTGGGCCGGTTCAAGTATTAAAAAATGTCCTAACATTTAAGGTATCTGTTATCCGGCAATAAAGAGTATAAACAACTCATTTTAAATACCTGCCTTCCTTTGGGATGGTTCAAAGTATTCAAAATGACCAAACGTTTTATTCAATTACTACCCCATGAATGCAAATATTTAGTCAATAACAAAATCTCCTTTTGAAAATTCATGTTACGACATATTAATATAAACATTCATCACTTTACAATTTTGTATCTAAACAACGTAAATGAAATTGTTAAGCATATAATTAATCACAATATATAAGACAATTAATATGACATCAAATATAATTATCTTTGGGTAACCAAGAAATTGAACTATGTTTTAATCAAACACTTAATCTTCCTTTGGGCCGACTTAAGTATTTGATCAAACAACTGATGTTCTATGTCTTTGTTACCCAGTGAATGTATAATTTTAGTCAAATAAATGATCTTCTTTGGAAAATTCAATTTATTCACATATTAAAGTATACATTTATCACTTAATAACTTCAGATCTAAATAACGTAAATTACTTTGGTGACAATATTATTTAAAAATTAATGAAGTTTATTAAGAATATAATTAATCACAATGAAAGGAAAAAATTGAAAAGATGTATGTTTTGCTCAAAATTAAATAATGAATTTGCAGGTGCACGGCCGAGTCATATAATCTTGCACGGTCGTGCAAGTCCTATTCCAAAAACCAAATTTTATTATTCAGGTAGTGCACGGCCGAGTGAATGAAATGACACGGCCGAGCATTCCTTTCCAGAAACATCATAATTTCTTGTTCAATGTTGCACGGCCGAGTCAAGGAATGATGCACGGCCGTGCAAGGAGTATGCACGGGCAAGCATAATAAACGACACGGCCGAGTAGCCTTGTCCAAAAAATTTCATCACTTGGTATAATGGTGCACGGCCGTGCGATTCATAATGCTCGGCCGTGCAAATGAACAGACTTGTATGAACCATTGCACCCTTTCATGAATTTCATGTCTTTTGAGCCAAAACTTCAATCCTTTTCCAGATTTTGAACTTGGTTATAGTTATTAACACTCTATAAACGAATTAGAGTGATTAATTAACACCAAAACATAATGAATTGATCATTGTCTAGAATCAAAGTAAGACAACAATCATGCAAGTAGATCCACACTGTAGTGCCAAAATAGCTCGGTCGTGTATTGGGATAATCTTGCTTGATATATTGTCTTTATTATCGAGTTTTAGACTTGATAAATGTTCAATGACATCAACACATAATGAATTCAACAGAAAATGAAGCAAAATATGATATAATGAATTCATTCTTAATCAAGAACACGAGTAGGCTCTGATACCAATTGTTGGAACATTTCTATTTCGTTAATCCCTAGACATACTCAGTTCTTAGAATAAGAATAATAAATGAGAAAAGAAGCGGAAGCGTATACCTGATGAATCTATCTTTATGCCTTGATGTTCTTGAAGGCGGGAAGAAGATGAAGAAATGAGTAGGAGACAAAGTCTTCTAAATGATGAGTGCCTTGACTTTATTCTCAGATTATGGAAAGAGAATTAATGAATTATGTGTGTGTTTCAAGGCTGATAGAAAGCCTCTATATATAGGAAACCAATATGCACTTCATTTAGGGACCACACCCTTTCACATGAAGTAGCAAAAAGGTTACCTTTTGTCCATCATAAATAGGTAATCTTTTAGTTCGGAAATTCTACACATTGATTAGATTTCTATACTTTATACAACATTATATTTATGATTTATACATGTACGTCTACATGTTTACGTATATTTACTAAGTATACACATTTTGCAATTCATGTTCTTACAAAGAAATCAAATAATATAACAAAAAGTACGGCAAAGACTTATAAAACTGAAAAAAAAAGATGAATATCAAATTATTTTTGTGGTGAGACGATTTATTGACGTTGGAATGTCCTCGAAAATTGTGATTACATGAAACAAATCTCCTCTTCATGAAATCCATGAAAGTTATGAGTAGCACCAATCAATTTATTGATGAAAAGTAAGATTTTTTTTCCTAATTTAAACATTAATTATTGAATAATGTTTAAATTAAGAGTTTTAGAAGAACAAAATCAAACAAACGAAAGAAAACGACTGTCGAAATCAAACGAGGGAGAAAGAAGAAGATTCTACAACAAAAAAAATTAACTCTAATTTTGTGAATGGGGGAAAAAAAGAATTCTATTGCATTTTTCCTTTTATTCCAAATGGGGCAAATTTCAACAAATTGTAATAAATCCCCAATTTTTTTTTATAATTTTTGCACTAGATTTTTTTTTTTTTTACGTTTTTAAGATCAAGGGGGGGGGAATTAACCCCTTTTGTCCCTTGGTAGATCCACCTATGGTTTACATCGACAAATATGAGGAAATATACCTAATGGGCCTTGGCCTTGTGGTATCATGGTGACTTTTCGAAGGGGAGGTCACCGGTCCGATTCCCCTCAAGGGGAATCATTGTGGTTTAATTCCTATCTTGGGTTTTAGGGTCCTTAGGAGCCCTCCGGGGCACATCCGTGCAGTTAAGGAAGCAGCACTGCTGGGCTTGCAACCTCAGTGTGGGAAGTTCAAATCTTGGCAGGAGCACTGGAGCAACCATTTGGTGTTGTGAGAGTGATGTAATTGCCTCGACAGGAGCAGCTGGAGCAGCCATTTGGTGTTGTAAGAGTGTGAATGCCTTGTAGGAGGACTCCTCGGGGGCGGGGAGTATAGGGGTCTTTGTGCCACTCTGTGCATAGGAAATATCCCGCGATTTACCTCCGCCAGGCATCTTGAGGGGTCGGTGCGCAGTGGTCCAGGAGTGATCCGGCAAAGTTGGGGAACCTGGGTAATAATAAAAAAAAAAAAAAAACAAAAAAAGACAATTATGAGGAAATACTCCCCCGGCCTCAATTATAAGAATAAAAACTACTTATACTTTACACGTATTATGAAAGTAGTTGAAGTAGTTAATTGTATTATGAAAGTAGTTGAAGTAGGTAATTGTCAGGATTTTATAATTAAAACACGTTAAATTACTAGCTTATCCTCATATTTTTATTTTTATGTGTAATAACTAATACTCCCTCCGTTTCGGACCTAAGTGTACACTTTGATTTTTCACATAAATTAAGGAGGGAGTATTATATTAAAAGTGTTGTGAGTGTGAAAGTAAAATAGGAGAGAGAATGAGTGGAGGGAATAGTAAAGTACTAAATTATAATGATGTTATGAGTATTAAAATAATGTATGAGAGAGAATGAGTGGAGGAAATAGTAAAGATTTCTTTCCATTTTCGAAAATGTGCACGTAGGTTTGAAACGCTCAAAATGAAAATTGTGCACGTAGGTGTAAATGGAGGGAGTAAATGTTTACTTTAATCATTGAATATGAATAAGTAGTTAGGTTTATTTTAAATACATTTGCACTTAATTAATGAGTTTTGTATTGAGAATGATAATAATTGCTTATATTTGAAGAAAAAAACGACAATTTTTTTTTCTTATAATTGAGTTCAGAGGGAGAATATTTTATGGAATCAGGGGCTGATATTATGGAAGGTCATAACAATTTGAATCCTGAGTGCTTGAGTGTTGTTCATTTTGATTTTGACAATAAATAGAAAGTTGCAAAAGGTCGATTTGATTTGAGTATTTCACCCACCAAAAAAAGGTCTAAATTTAAAAAGGGCTAATGACAAATTTGGGTCTGGAATCATTGGGTGGGGGGGGTTTGTTATACATGGCCTGATATTTTTTTGCCATGTCAAGGCTCCATATGTAATTAGGCTCCATATGTAATTATTTTGGCAGGTAAAGTCTTTTTGACGTAATTAGTTAAAAATCTTGTTATATTTTCCTGTGCCGAGTACGTTACTAAGGTGGCGTTTGGTTGGAAGGAAAAGGGGGGAAAGGAATGGAAAACTCCCCCTTTTCCATTCCTTTCCTCCGTTTGGTTCAAGTTTTTTAAAAAAATTCAGAAGGAAAGTTGAATTCCTTTCAATGAAGGAATTCAACTTTCCTTCATAAAATCGATGGAAAGTCCAATTCCTTTGGAAATGGAAAAAAAAAATTTTTTTGACCAAAATACCCCCAAACCCTACCCACCCCTACCCCTACCCACCCCTACCCGGCCCCTTACGCCCCCACCCCCCACCCCCACCCCCCACCCCCACGAATTTTTTTTTTTTTTTGCCTACCCTCCCCCACCCTACCCCCATCCCCACCCCCCACCCCACCCCCCACCCCCACGAAATTTTTTTTTTTGCCTACCCTCCCCACCCCCACCCCCACCCCCACCCCCCACCCCCCACCCCCACCCCCCACGAATTTTTTTTTTTTTTTTTTTTGCCTACCCTCCCCCACCCTACCCCCCACCCCCACCCCCACCCCCCACCCCCACCCCCCACCCCCCACCCCACCCCCACGAATTTTTTTTTTTTTTTTTTTTTTGCCTACCCTCCCCCACCCTACCCCCCACCCCCACCCCCCACCCCCACCCCCCACCCCCACGAATTTTTTTTTTTTTTTTTTTTTTGCCTACCCTCCCCCACCCTACCCCCACCTCCACCCCCCCACCCCCCCCCCACCCCCACGAATTTTTTTTTCGCCTACCCTCCCCCACCCTACCCCACCCCCTCCAAATTTTTTTTTTAAAGGGTAAATTGGTCATTTTATATGCTTTCATTCCATTCCTATAATTTGTATTTTCAAACCAAACATGATTTGTCAAGGAATTGAATGACAATTCCATTTCATTCTGTGCCAACCAAACGGAGGGGGTTGACCAGTTTTTTTCCATTCCAATTCCATTACAATTCCATTCCATTGACAATTCCATTCCTTCACTTTTTTTTCCACCGAACCAAACGCCCCCTAATAGATTGATTAGTTTGAAGTTGTCACTGACTTTTAAGGAGCTAAATGATACTCCCTCCGTCCCGCTAGAAGTGTCACCTTTTACTCAAAATGGTGTCCCGTTTGAAGCGTCACTTTTTCTAAAAAGAAAATATTTTATTAATATTTTATTATTCCATCCACTATTCATCCACTAATTCTCTCTCCTCTACACTCACAACACTTTTTAAATTCACTATTTTCTCCACTAATTCTCTCTCCTATTTTCAAATTAAACTCACAACATTTTTTTTCCCACATTTTTTCATAATTTGCGTGCCACTCTTTAAAAGGGTGACACTTCTAGCTAGGGATGGCCAAACTGACGGATCTGATCGAATCGAAAACCGGACTGAACCGCCCGAAAAGCCCGGAACCGCCATGAACCGGGAGAAAACCGAACCGGGATAACGGAACCGGTTTGGAGGCGGGCTTAAGGTTCACCAAATTGGTGAACCTGGATCGAAAAAGCCCGAACCTGACGAAAATTTGTTGTTTTTCAATAGAACCGCCCGAACCCGGGACCTAGCCCGAACCGGACCAAAACCATGAGAAAATCGGAACCGGATAACCGGAACCGTGAGAAAAGCGGGCCGGTTAAGGTTCACCTCCTCGCCGAACCGGAACCGGCGGTTCAAGGCCCGGAACCGGAACCGGACCGGATTTGGTCATCCCTACTTCTAGCAGGACGGAGGGAGTATATTTTAAAAGTAAGGGAGGGTGAACAAAAAATTCAAGATCTGAGACTCTCGCTTCAAATTAGCAGGCATGACAGTTGCTCGAGCTTTCTGCCGTCGTCAATGGATTTCGACTCCATAGCTGATACTATCAAGTCGTTTTTTCTATGGGAGCTTCGTCGTCGGCAAATATTTCTGCTATAGAATTTCAGAGCTTCACACCCTCAGATTTACTGTCGATCTTTCTGCTGCCGTCAATGAATGTCGTTTCTGCAACCGTTGTTCGGCCAAACACAAATGTTTTCATCACAAAACCACCAGAGGGAACCCCTTCAGTCCAGTAACACATCTTCGGTTTGTTTAGATTTTGAATTTAAAAATGGGTTTATTCTTGAATTTCAATTTTGAAAGAACAAGAAATGTGGGTTTGTTTTTAATTTCAATACTCTATTTGAGTGTTATTTGATTTTGTTGGATTTTTGAATCAAAAACTTAAATTAAATTGCTAGTTTGATTTTGCTTATAATGGGGGTGCTGTGATGGTTGCGGTGACTACATGGTGGTTGCAATTGGTGCACGGTGGTGCAAGGTGGTTGCTATGGTGGTTGTAGGTGGTGGATGTAGGTGGTGGAGGATGGAAAGGATAATGGAAGATGAAGAAAGAGTGTGGGTTTGGTGTTTTTTTTTCTTTTTTTCTTTTACCTTTTATTTTCATGAATATCTGAATTCATTTGGTTAGTATATTTGTATTATTAATAAGGTAGTTTTATTCATTTGTATCTAATAAATTTTATTTTTGAAAGGAATGAAATATTTATTTATTGATTCCAAAATGAAATATTTATTTTAAGTTACAATTTATCAATGCTTCCAAATAAATATTAATGTTTTCAGAAAAAATATATTTTTTAACCAAAAAATCTTGCATATTTAATTGATGCAGGAAAATTGGTAAATTAAAAAAAAAATTGATTTAAAATTTTCTAAATTTTTGTTTAAATATAAATGATAATTACTAGTATTTGTTTTAGCAAATTTTATTTTCTTTTCATGTTTGACTGCTTAATATTTTAAAATAATTTAAACCCTTTTAATTTTGAAATTTGCATTAAACCCCTTAAAAGAAATAACAATTTCAAACTAACCAATCTATTAGTCACGCGCTCGGCACATGCGCATATAACAAGATTTTTAACGAATTCCGTTAAAAAGCATTAAACTGGTAAAAGAAAATTACATATGGAGCCTGATGATGTGGCAAAAGAAAAAATATCAGGTCCCACCTGATTTCAGACCCTAAATTATCATTAGCCCATTTAGAAATGGATAATCGAATGAAGGAATTGTGCATCCAATTGCATCACTCCAAATTCACATTTATTTTATGTTGACTTGATTGAGACCGTATCAAGCTGCGCGGTAAGTGACGGGAAACTTCCAAATAATAAGGTGTACACACTACTTAAAAATGAATTTACCAAGAAGTTACCACAAAAGCTTTTGGTCTTCCTTGTGAAAAGCGCCATGAAGATCCCTTTCAATTACAAAGAAATTCGTTCACCAAAATCCCAAACATTTTCCTCCACATTTCCTCAGCTTCCATCACATTTTCCTGATAGTTGTAATATAAATACCATCATTCCATAAACCAATCCATCTCAAATTCTTCTTACTAACTTACCTATATATATCTTACTGTCCAATCTCAATACAAGCTGCCTGTCAAGCAATTATATATAGACAGATGAGCCGCCTAAGCATGAACACGCCTGCAGAGCTTCTGCCATCATTTGAGTCCATCACCCTCACCCTGTTTTGCATACATTATATCTGGGCATTTTATATTCTTGACTTGTACGCTTTTTTACTTCATTCCATCTTTCACCTTTTCTTATACGCATGGAACCATTGGGCCGATCCCCAGAGCAAGAATGTCAAGGATACTCCCAAGCCTAGCCAGGATGAACAAAGTCGACATGATGACAATAAAAAGTTATCGTTGTTTGAGGGAGAAGTGAAAATGGTGATGGAAAGATTGGGAATTTCTTGTCACGCAGACGGTGACAAGATTCAAGAACAGGTTGGGTTGGAAGAGGTAACATCTCTGTTTGATCAGAAAGAGGCGAGCTTGGAGGAGGTGAAAGAAGCTTTTGATGTGTTTGATGCAAATAATGATGGATACATAGATGCAATGGAGCTAAATAAAGTGCTTTGTGCATTGGGGTTTGTACATGTGCCAGAAAGGGTATGCCAAAACATGATTTCAAGCTTTGATGATGATGGAGATGGAGTCGTTGGTTTTGGGGAGTTTGTGAAGCTCTTTGAGAAGAGTTTCTACTAAACAAAGCTAGCGTTTCTATATTAATCGACATCAATCCCACAAGTTCAATGATACTGCAGGCAGCTTCGCTTAAGAAGCTCATGCAATTGAATCTCCATGCATCAAGAACTTTCTGTATATATAAAAATCTAAACATGAAGCAAGGGTTGGAAAATGATGTCAAAGTTCCAATAAATATTTTATTAAGGTTCTGGACCATTGATAGAAAATTATCATATCAGCCAACTGAAAGTAGAGAACAGTAAAAAAAAAAAAATCATTTTCCAGGAAAGTCCTTAAAGCCTATCAATGTTATTCAGAGTGAAAAGCAATCAACAAATGTCCCTTTCATTAACTAATATTATTGCATTTTCCTTTCTTTTTTCTTACTCTGTTCCATAATACTTTTCGTGTTTTTTAAATATTCTATACTGGAAACTACTTTTTATTTATTAGAGAATTCACCCCCGCATTACTACTAAGTTTATTTAAAAAATTAAACATTCAACAACACTAGATATACCACAATTATTTCTATTTTACCCTTTAAAATTCCTAAATAATCATCCAATGTTCATCTTCTCCGGCCAATGTTTATCTTCTCCGGTCAATCTTCATCTTTACCGTCAAATCTTTTTGTGTCGGATGTTTCAATATTGAGTTTAAGTTCAAACAACAAAAGGTCCATTAAGAGCAGTTACAGACTTGGAGGGAACGCCGTTGTAAAAATATTTAAGGGGTTTTTGTTTGTTCGGCCAAAGCCGATCAAACAATATTATCATGTTCGATAATCAATGGCCAAAACATTACTCATTGTTTGGTCATTCATGGTCGAATATTATAATTTTGTCCGGTCACCGAAACTTTATTCATTGTTTGGTAACTCCCGGCCAAACATTGCAATTTTGTTCGGTCGACAGTTACCAAACAAGGTGACATTATTTGACCACTACTAACCGAACACCAGCAACTTCACTCACTAAGATTTAGGAACCAATAAAATTCAATGAAAATGACGAATCACTCATCATGAATTACACAAAAAATTCGACATTGACAATACGGAATTTGCCGTTGTGGCCGAGAAATATTGAAGAATCATTATAAGCAATAATCACCTTCACAGCTTAGGAAGAAGATCGGAAAAATATATAAAAATCCTCGTTTAGGCATAATAATGCTAAGGATTGATACGGTCATTTGAATAGATAGCATTTTTTGTAATAATTATCATGCGGGGGTATTTAGTAACATTGCGGGGGTGAATAACAATTCTCTTTTATTATTGATGCAATTTTAATACGATACCAATAATGTAGACGTGGCCGGTTCGGTTAACCGGCGGTTCAAACCTCCAAATATCCCAACCGGAACCGAACCGGTTAACCGTCTTAGCCGGTTTCGGTTTTACGGTAACCGTTTAATTTTTTTCTTTTTCAAATTAGGTTTTTAAAAGAAATTTTTAACGAATTAAAAAGATTTAAAAAAAAGTTAATTTTCTAACAGTTTTTGAATAAAAAAGTTAACTTTTTAACAATTTTTTGAAAAAAACAGTTTATTTTTTAACAATTTCTGTTAAGTTTTATACTTTTTTTAACTTTTTTTTTTCAAATTTTTTTTTTGGATAAATAAGATTATTTTAGACTGTTGTATTCCTCATACATTTTTTGCAAAAAGTTATATAAAAAAAGTTATGAATTTTGAAAGAAATAAAACTTAACTTTTTTAAAAGAAACGAAAGTATATAAAAGAAAAAGAGACGGTACCCTTAAATTTTATTAATTAAAATAAAATTACAAAGAGGGGGACAACCAACCTTACCCTTTTATAAATAAGGGGGGACATTTAGGAGCCTTTACCTCAACCTAACTATATATATATTACAATTAAAATAAAAATAAACCTAATCTAAAGTCTAAACTAATCTAATTTATTTGAATTTGGATCTTGATTTAATTCAAAGTTTGTAGTGAAATAAGTTTCTAACTCCACGGGAATGTTTGATGATGATGAAGATGAACCTCGAGAAGGACCACGTTTTTTACTATATAAATTTGCAAAAAAATTATATGGATCCCCACTAGTAAAACTTTGTTGATAAGTAGAGGAATCATCTTCATGTTGTTGGATTTGAGAAGTGTTTTCATATAAGAGATTATACTCATTAAAAAGGTTAATCAAATTATTTTTTGTATTTTGAATAATAATTGACGGAAGTTCATTACTACCGTCACCATTGGGATATAACTTCATATAATAATAATCTACAATGCTCTCTAAATCATCTAATTTAACTCGGGAATCTAATAATTTTGCAACCAAGAAGAGAGACGAAATAGTGTCAAAATATTTAAGCCACTTTTTGTCTCATGAAAACAATGCATTCTTTTAAAATATGACATTGTCTTAAATTGTCAAAAATAGTAACAATTGCAACACAATGCTCTAGCACCAAAACGGAAGTTGGATAATAAACTCTCGAAAAAGTCAAAGTAGCGGTATTGAAAATCTTTAACAATTCACATAAATTTGTGCATGCATTCCATTAATAAGCAAAAGCAACTAGAGGTTCATTATAGCCAATTGACAGAAAAAAATTGCATTAGGAGATCTTTATAAGCAAAACCATCTATTAACATTTTGTAGGTGGAATTCCACCTAGTTGAAACATCGTAAGTAAAATATTTGTCCGCCACATTTTTACTTCTTAAAAAATTGATCCATTTTTTTGTATTAGAATTTTTTTTAGAAGTAAATTGAATAAACTGTCTAATTGTCTTAACATAAGATTCTAATGCATCCAAATCATCTCTAACACATAAATTAATAATATGACATAAACATCTAATATGGAAAAACTTACCCCCAAGTGAGGGTTGACAAACGATAATTAAATCGGGTAAACTAGCCGTATTAGCACTTGCGATGTCAAATGAAACAGTAAATATTTTATTTAAAATACCATATTCCATAAAAATCTCAAATAATTTTGCACAAATATTTTTCGCGGAATGCGGTGGTTCAAAATCTTTGAAGGCAATTAGTCTTTTTTGGATAGTACATGAATTATCTATCCAATGGCAAGTAACGCCCAAATAAGTATTTCTTTGTCAATGATCACTCCAACCATCGGCACAAATTGAAACTTTTTCTAATTTTGATAAAACACCAATTAAATCTTTTTTATATTTTTTCACCACTAATTTCGTTAGAAAATTAACTAAAAATGAGGTAATATTTATCTGGAAATTGGATGAGAGAGTAAGAGAATATGTGAATATTTGAGATTAGAAGAGAAATAGTAGAGAGAAATAATGTGAAAATAAAATGGGAGGAGGGAGGTGATATTTATAGTTAGTTTTAATTATTAAAAAAAAAAATTTTGGTTAACTAAGTTAGGATCCGTTACTTGGAAACTGGAAAAGGGGGGGGGGGGACAGGTCAGGCCAGGCGCCCAGGCTGGAAGGAAGGAAGGCGAAAGCCGGGGAAGGAGGAAAGTAACCGTTGGCCCAACGGTCATATAGCTAGTCGTTGAGGCCCAACGGTCCCAAGCCCAAACCGACGCCAGCCAAAGAGGGAGCCAACGGTCGCCAGCAAGTCCAACGGTCATATCCCTGACCGTTTGAATTTTTCGATTTAACCGGCGGTTGATCGGTTTTCCAAATATTCCAACCGTAACCGAACCTCCCAAAAATCGGTTTCGATTATACCGGTCCTGCTAACCCAAGGCCGACGGTTTGCCACGGTTTTGACCGGTTGAAAATCGGTCGGTTGGCCGGTCCGGTTCATTTTTTGGCCACGTCTACAATAATGTATTTATAAATACTACTCTCTCTCTCTCTCACGGTTTAACTTTCTTACTTTTTATTTTTAGTTTAACTCAGTTTAATGTTAGTTATTTTATATCTTAAAGTGAACAATAAAGCTCACTTGTTACACTCACCATCACAACACATTTATTATTTTTTACTAAACTTTGTCTCTCATACTTTAGTATTAGTACTCATTACTCTCTCCGTCCCAGCCCATGGTTCACATTTTTGGCATTGCACGTAAATTAAGGAGGCAATATAAATAGGATAAAATAATGGGAATGGAATATGTTAATGAAGATTAAAAAGGTCAGATCCTCATTTTTCCTCCACTAATAATTTCCCCCCAAATTTCAAATATCAGGGCTATTCATCAGAAAGGCCATGCATTACAGAAACCACAATCCTTGTCAATAGTTACTATTCATCAACTAAACATTGTTTTCTACATAACCAGGATTACAATCCTGGTGAACAATTACAAATAAATTTCCTCCACATATTTTGAGGAAATTACTTTAAATAAAAAGGTCACCACAAATTTTGGCTGAAGATCAAACAGATTTTAGAGCCACCAAAAACAACCACCACAAAATTAAGTACAAACAGCCACCACAAAATTTTCAAACTCCATATCCAAAATTCAAGATGTCAGGATGTAACTAACTAGCCAAACCCAACTTGACTCAAGATCAAATGAACATGTTGGGTCAGTTCTTGCTTCAATCTATGGTGAATGGAAAGCTTTCAAGAGGAGTAACTGATGTGGCTGCTTCAAAATTTGAAGTCTCGAGAAGGAGGATCTTCACTTATTTGAGGAAGGTGGTAGATCAACAGGACCAAGGTAAACCTGTCCATTTACATTCAAAGAAAGTAGGAGTAGTCAGAAGTAAAAGGGTGAAATTAGATGAAGAAAAAATGAAAAGAATTGATTTTCGTAAGAGAGAAACAATTAGAAATCTGAGTCAAGCTTTGGGGATTAGTAAAAGTACAATTGAGAGATGGAAAAAAAAATGGTGTGATCAAGGCTCACACCAATGCAATCAAACCAGCTTTAACATATGAAAACAAAATAGCAAGGCTGATATTTTGCCTTGAAGCAATCACATTTCATCCAACAATTGATGAAGTAGTTTTCAATTCCATGCATGATGTAATACACTTAGATGAGAAATGGTTTTACGTAACCAAAACATCCGAAAGGTATTACATTTGTGAAGGTGAAGAAGAGCCACATAGGACATGCCAAAGCAAAAGATTCATCACAAAAGTGATGTTTCTTTGTGCCGTAACAAGGCCAATTTATGATAACCAAGGTAATTTAATCTTTGATGGAAAAATTGATATGTAGCCATTTACTACAACGGAACCAACAAAGAGACACATCAAGAATAGAGCAGCTGGTACATTTGTCACAAAAGTAATGAATTCAGTCAATAAAGAAGTGACCAAGAATATGTTGATAACCCAGGTTAGAATCCAAACAGATTTTAAACCCAGTTTTTTTTAGAGCAGCAGACTTGATTTCTGTTTGATTTTCATTATAGGTTATTCCCGCAATCTAGTCAAAATGGCCATCAACATCTCGCAAAGATATCATTATCCAGTGGGATAATGCACCACCACACAACAACAACAATGATGCAGATTTTAGAGCAGCAGCAAGTGATGAAAACTTTAACATACAGTTGCAATTTCAGCCATCAAATTCACCAGACACAAACATCAATGAATTAGGTTGGTTCAACTCATTAGATGTTGTGAGAAATACCATTCAAAGCCGAGACTCATGGATTTAGCCGGGTCAAACGGAGTGCAAGAAGCATTTGAAAGGTTATCTGCTTACACACTCAATAAGTTGTTCCTGACATTGCAATCAAATTTGAGACAGATAATGACTGTGAGGGGTGCGAACAACTACAACTTAGAACATTTGGGAAAAGATTCTTTAGAAAGAAGTGGCCAACTTCCAAAAAACTTGGCAGTTAATAAAGAATTAGTGAAATGTTGCATTAGGTATCTACAACAAGCAGGCCATGCAACAAAGTTTGAAGGCATGATGTATGAAATGGAACTTGTGCACATGTCTTTAGGCAATGGTATGTAGAACATTATCTACTCTCAGAAAAATATCATCATAATCATAGAGTAGTTTTTGAAGGGTCACTTTTGTAAAGACAGTTTTTTGTAACATTTTACTGTCAATGAATGGTACAAACTAATGTGGTTTCATTCTCAGACTTGAATCATCATAGAAAGACAGTGCAAACAAGTTCAAACATGTATCTCACCAATTCAAACTTCATTTAATCACACAATACCAAGCGCAACACACATTAAATAAAAAGGTCACCACAAAATTTGGCCGAAGACCAAACAGATTTACAAATAGCCACCACAAAATTGTCAAACTCCATATCCAAAATTCAACATGTCAGGCTGTAACTTACTAGCCAAACCCAACTTGACTGAAGATCAAATGAACATGTTGGGTCAGTGGCTGCTTCAAAGTTTGAAGGCATGATGTATGAAATGAATGCACCAAACTAATGTGGTTTCATTCTCAGACTTGAATCATCATAGAAAGACAGTGCAAACAAGTTCAACATGCCGCTCACCAGTTCAAACTTAATTGAAGCACACAATACCAATCGCAACACACATTCGGTCAAAACCAAGGCAAACAAAGTTCATATCAACAAATTCATTGATGTGGGCAATTAAAGGTAGCAATCACAGATTAGGTCAACAAGCCATATTCATCATTTCACAGATAAGTTTCACCCAACTCCTAAAATGTACTCAAACAACCACCAAAAAATTTACTCAAGCAAAGAGAAGAACAAAGAATGAGAAAGAAGACATGGGGTCCCTTAAGCCAAGAAAATGTAGAAAGTGCAAACCTAACATCAACAAATTCTTTCTTTTCTACCTTTTCGCGTTTGGGGACTATCGATTCTTGATAGCATCAAGCTTCTTTGAGAGAGACAATCGTGGCTCATTGAAACGAGAGAGAGAGAGAGAGAGAGCTATGGTTCATTCTCAACCAAGAACGATAGAGAAAGTGAGGAGAGAGAGTAGGGTTTGTTGTAAATGAATTTTATTTCAGCTGGTCAATGGGTTAGGATAAATTAGTTTTGAGTTATGTTTAATTAGTTTTGGATTAGGTGTTAGTGATGTTTATTAGTCTTAATAGTGTGGGCCCCCAATTAAAATATTAATATTTGATGTTATTTTAGGAAATGTGAAGTTTTTAACGGAATCTCCATTTTGAAAAAAATTGAAGCTTGAAATAGGAACGGGGGAGTATATTTTTATTTTTTTAATCTTCGTGTTTTGTAAAATCCGAAACCGGCTCTGTGCCGGTCGCCATTCATATCAGTACAGGGCGGAAGTGGAGGGCTGCGTTTAGTTTAGGCACTCAACAATGAAAAATAGGGTTTCTCAAACACATTCGGCACCCATTACCATTGGCCAACAATCATAACATAAACAGATCAAATTCAAGAAGATGGGTGCCGACAAATGCAAGCAAATCTGAACGCCCAAGAACAAGTAAACTGATCAAGGCAAACAAAATCAATTCTTAATTCCTTACCTCTTGCTTTGCTGCTGATCAGAAATCAGGGGATGCCCCATCACTCCGAGTCTTAGATTCACTTGTAAGCATTCTCACTTCCTATGTGTAATTCGGCAACACGTCCGTACTATCTGCCTATAGTATTGCTTTTAATCCCCTGCGCACTTCCTTGTAAGATTTACTTGCTTGATGCTTGTGATTTATTAATGTTCCGTTAACCCGTCTCTGTGCTCATCACCCATTCGACATAATGCCTAAAAGAAGGAGGCCTCATAACTCATTTGTCATATGGCCCAAAAAGCATTCTTTAGCAAGTGAAACTTTTTGTCCGTGTTAACATGTAGTGTGCTGTTGCAATATTTGGAGTGTCTTGAGCGATGGAATATAACTGATTAGCTCACTACAACAATATTGTTGGTGTTTGCCTCGTACGGAGTATTTGAGACTATCACTGTGCACGGAAAGTTATTGATCAGTGGCTGAATATAAAAATAAATACACAGATTGGTTATAAAGTAACCTTTTCAAATGGAAATTCTTGAATTTGATTAACATGGTAGATATGGAACAACAGCTTTGTGAGAGATGGCAATAAACTTGGAATGGACGCCAAGAGCAGAGAGAAGAAGATCTAATAGGAACATTGAGAGAATAATCAACACACATATGGTAAAGCAAACCAAAATGAAACCTTAGTTTCTAAGGGATAGAGCATTCAGAATCTTTGTAGCAAATAGCATGATTCTGCGTGGCTTCAAGAAACTCAAGACGAAATGACAACCAAGTTCGAATTTCCCAGATGAATAACAAGCAATTTTCTGTATTTTCAACGGTTTTAAAAGTGGTTTTCTTTCTTTCTGTTTCCTTTGAGTTATTTCAGAAACCTGATGTATCTTAATCCTTATTATTCTCACGACTGGATTTGTCACTATGCACATTATACATTCATCAGCGCTAATGCTTAAAATAGGAAGGTGTTTGAGCTTCACTGTTATTCTTAACATGTTTTCACCTTCTATGAATGCTTAAAATAGGAAGGTGTTTGAGCTTCACTGTTATTCTTAACATGTTTTCACCTTCTATGAGTTCTCTTGAACACTCGTGTAAATTTGTGTTGAATGTAAAACCAGAAAACCTCATTCTTACACATATGTTTACAGGACGGTCTGATACTTGCTTTGGTGAAATTTGTGAGATATGAGAAGAAAAAAAATTCCATTTATTAGTTCTGGGAGTTGCAAGGACACCGTGCTTAGAGTGGTTCCGATGGGAGTTTGGCTTGCTAGATGTCATAATCTGTTCAGTTTCTAGGGAAAAGGATGTTTTGTGATTTTGAGGGAAAGGAAGTGCAAAGTAATTTTGTCATTCAAATGGAGCCATGCGATATCCATATCTGCAAGTGGGTCAAAAGTTGGCCCCATTACCTGAGGGTAAAAAAATTGTAGTATGCAGAGTATAGATGTTGGTTTTTGAGTCCAGATAGAAGTAGAAAGATTGTGATTACAGAATTATAATTTTATGTATTAAACTAACTAAAGAATATTCAGCACATAGTTAGTTAGTGGACCTGAGATCATGTTTTGTACCAAAGATCACGAGAAGGTCTCTAACCAAATTGTGTTCACTTGCATGATATTTAGGTTATAAACCTTAATATAAGTTGGATATGTGTGCTTTGTAAACCCTTGACAAAGATAGATATTGAACTTCATTATACCATGGCTATTTCTTCTCTTGTTTAGCTCCCCTATACATCTCACATAGAAAACTATACAAAAATGATGAGTGTGAATAATATTAACATCTCAGAAGGTAATAGCATCCATGGAATCTTACAATGCTTAGATAAGGGTGGCAGCATGGTTCCTTGCCTGTACAATAACATGCCCATGTCAGGATCCCTAACATCTTGTTACGGTAGCCTTATCATTGTTTCATCCATGTAAAGTTTCATTGTGAATCTTTGTAATTTTCATGTTATTTGGCATTCATGCTTCATCACCTTGCTTCTTTCTCGCAAAACCATAATGCAGTATAAAAGTCTCTAATAAAGGTCTCTGCTTACTTTGGCCCTCTCCATGATGTGCTAAATATTATTATTTTTTTTTGCATCAGGCAAGGAAGAAAATTAGATCCTAATTAAATGGCTATAGACCAAGCTAGAAATGTTGGCCGTCCACTGATGAATCTTGTCAGGCTGAAAGGAGTACCTATATTGCAGCAATTGCAGTTGGAAGAGCAGCTGCTTCGAACCTCGTCAGCCAATTGGTGTATCATTAATGATGGAACAGATAAACGTAATATAGTCATGGGAATTTCAGGGTGAGTCGATTTCGTAGTCATGTTTTTTTAGTCTGGTAAAACACTTAAAGAGTCTGTCATTCACTTGGAGTGAAGAGTCTTGCTACCTAGTGCCCTGTGACACTTGGGGAGATTATAAATTTGGAAATGTTTTTATTAGAGCAAATTCTAAATAAGACCACAAAATTTGGCCCCTCCGTCATAAACTGAGTGTCCATTTAAAAAAAATAAAAAATTGTCCCAAATTAAGTTTTCCTTTTTCTTTTACGTTACTAAACTCACCTTCTCTATCATATAGCGTGCACTAATTACATCTCTGCCTGCTAATCTAATACATAGTTGTCTGCACGTGAATATTTGCTTAGGAAGCCTGCTGAATTTCTTGAAATTACTCCTGTGCTACGAGATAACATTCCTGTCATAAGAAGGTTTACTGGGGGAGGTACTGTTATAGTTGATCATCAGACAATATTCGTCTCATTTCTATGCAACAAGGATGATGTTCCTGATGTACAACCATATCCTCGACCCATCATGACTTGGAGCAGTCAATTATACAGCAAAGTGTTCCAAGGAATAGATGATTTCAAACTTCGTGAAAATGGTAAGCATATTCAACTTAATCCTTCTAAAAGTAGTCCGTCAACATTTATGCCAGTATCGTTCTTTTCCAAGACCATCAATTTTATTACAGGAACTTTATTTGGTAAAGCTGGATTGATGATAGTGTGAATGCTTCCAATCTATCAGATTACGTTTTTGGCAGTCTCAAATTTGGAGGTAATGCCCAGTCCATTACGAAAAATCGGTGGATCCACCATACATCCTTTTTATGGGACTTTGAGACCAGCAACATGGCTTACCTGAAACTTCCAAAGCGGGCACCTGAATACCGACAGGTACAATGTTGTCAAGTGTCAACCTCCTGGTTCTAAAAAATTAACGTTACATTTTATTTCATTAGCTGTTGAAAGAACAACCAATATTCTATTTACATATTTTAGATCGTTTTGCAGATGAACTTTAATTGCTACA
This sequence comes from Adenophora triphylla var. japonica, assembly GCA_022495995.1. NCBI lineage: Eukaryota > Viridiplantae > Streptophyta > Magnoliopsida > Asterales > Campanulaceae > Adenophora > Adenophora triphylla. The sequence goes on along the minus strand of JAFEMH010005566.1, from coordinate 30,930 downwards.
TGTTAAATCCTCTTTTTAAGTTTTCCATCTATTTCATGCTTAGGCAAGGGACCATTTGGATTTTGTTTGCCGTTTGAAAGACTATGTGCCAAAGTCAGATTTCATCGACGGAACTGTTGATGCTATTGGAACCCAGTTCTGTGTTTCTTCAATGGAGTTGGGAGAGGTTGAATCTTTGTGTAATACAGATTTTACTCACACTTCCAAGTTACTGACAAGGCAAGAATTAGAGGCAGCAACTACTAGAAGTAAAGATGTTTCCTGATCATCAAAATTCATTATTACTAAAGAAGAAGTCGCTCTTCAATGGTGCTCGAAGTTGAGGTTGCACTTGCACCTAGAGATCTCCATTGGATTGTTGTATCGTTAAAGAGAAGTTAAAACAGTTGCAGAAAATTCTGGTAACTTGTTAGTGATAATGTTAATTGATTGGAATACTGTCGTTATGTTGAGATATTTAGTTTTGACCACAAATGTCCTGGCAGATTCTTTCTCAGACCATGATTAGCGGTGAACCAATTTTGGTGAGCAATTTTGTGAATTAATTTTGGTTCATGGCAATTAGTGGTGAACGAATATTTGTTCATGGCCATGAACGAAAATTTTTGTTCATTTATGAACGAATTTGTGAACGAAAATTGGTTCGAGTTATATGTGTATTTTGTCATTTTTAAATTATATTATTTAAATAAGAATATTTAAATAAGAATATTAAAAATGTTTATAATTTCTTTTTCTCTATAAATAGTCTAATTTCGTAATATTTGACATAATTTTAATATTTTACTGTTTGAAAATGATTAAATTTTTTATTGTATACTCCCTCCGTCCCAATAAAAGCTTCACCAATTTCCTAAAAGGGCGTCCCCGTTAGAAGCTTCACCTTTCCTAAAATGGCAAAGAATCTTTCCTATTCCACTCACTCATTCTCTCTCCTATTTCACTTTTATACTCACAACACTTTTCAAATTTACTATTCCCTCCACTTATTCTCTCCCCTATTTTACTATTACACTCACAACATTTTCTCCACCCTTAATTTGTGTGCTGGGCCAAAATGGTGAAGCTATTATCGGGACGGAGGGAGTATATTTGACACAATTTTAATATTTTATATATTTAAGTTTTTTCTTGTGACAAACGACGTCGTTTATGAGTGTAATGTTTTAAATTATCGTAATTTGAAGTTTATTTATGAGTATTTAATTTTTCAAAATTATGCAAATAAATTAATTAAATAAATAATTAACTCTTTTTGTTTTTAATGACATTAATAAAACATAATATTGTATATTGTATATTATTAATTCTATAACATGAAATCATTATTAAAACAATATATTTGTAAACAAAAATTCATTCACCGATACACAATATTGTGTGGTACGAACGAAATTTCGTTGTTATTAGGCAGTTTCGTTCCTATGATAAACGAATTTTTCGTTGGGATGCTCAGGCCTCTGAGATATCACAAAATCTGAGGAGAAACGCATTTCTCTGTCATTTATGTCATTTATGGAGAAACGGGTTTTTACATTGACTCACGCCCTTTCTCTCTCTAAACGCACAAATCCAAGCTTCTCCGCAAACAATTCCTTCACCGCTCCAGTCGTCTTCTTCACCTAGCCCATCGCCGGATTTTTTTCCAGTCTTTCCCGTCATCACCTCCTTTCCCACGACGACAATTTCGAAGCTCCCCTGTCCAACTTCTACGCCAATCACAGCACACTTTCCCGTTCAAGGTCCCCCAACAAGAAAGTGACGGCGATCGTCTAAAACAACACAACAGCTACCAGCCGTCTCTACTCCCAACTGAATCTTAAGTCTCGCCGGTCGGAGTTATAGTCGGACAATTTCTGCTGTATTCCGGCTTGTATGTTCGTGAATTTCTAACGATTTCTGGTGATTTATGTTGATTTTCACCATAGGTGATTCGATTTACAGGCCCTCTGCCAAAATCAAAGATGCTCACTTGCTTATTCGTTTCGTTTCTTTACAAAATGTTCTTTTCTAACGATTTCTGGTGATTTATGTGGATTTTCACCATAGGTGATTCGATTTACAGGCCCTATTTTCTGTTGCAATTTCGGTTCCGGATATCCAGAACCTTTTGAAAGGATATCCAGAACCTTTTGAAAGGATATCCAGAAATTTATTAAATGTTTCTGGATATCATTTTGTAAGTTTCTGGATATCAATTATAAAGCTACGGATATTCGTAACTCTTTGAAAGAATATCCAGAACCTTATGTAAGTGATATCCAGAAATTTAAAATTGGCTTCTGGATATAAGTTTTAAGGTTTCTGGATATCCATATTCAATGTTCTGGATATCCAGAACCTTGTGAAAGTGATATCCAGATAAGAAATTTGGTCTTGGCCTTGAATTTGGTCTCAAATATTTTTTCTGGATATCTATCCCAAAGCTTCTGGATACCAATCCTAAAGCTTCTGGATATCCAGAAATCCGTTTCTCCATAACTTATGGAGAACGTTTCTCCCTAGACCTACTCCTGAGATATGTAGAACTTGCTTTGGCAGGAGGGTGGCATTTGTTCCAACTTTCAAAAATATTATTTTGAAATTGATTCAATGCACCTTTCTCCATTCATTTCATTTTCGACTTGTTCTACGTGAATGTTATCCTTACTATAAATATTAAATACTCATCATCAGAGAAAAAATATCTCATTTGATTTTGACTAGGCAAACTTTTGATTGATGATTTTTTATTTGTGTCTATCTTCTTAAAATTTCACTAGGGGGGAAGACAACATTGGGATAGGTTCTTTTGAATTGAGTATACTGGGAGATGACATGCCCTACTTGACAGCAATATTGACATTTTCCTTTGAAGGGATTGATGATGGAGGGTCCGGGTGGAGTGGGGAGTAGAGGAGGGTTGTGGTTGGTCCGAGGAGGTTGGGAACGGGGTGGGGCATATTGGTAGTAGGCGGCATGGGCAGAGGCTGGAAAGGGAGAAGGTATTGTTTGTTGTTTAAGGGTGAGTTCATGATGGATTAGCTTTTCATGAAGAGCTTCAAAGGTGATGGGTGTGTCTCGGGTACGAACGGAGTCAACCATGGGCTTGTATGTGTCATAGTCTAGACCTTTGAGAATTTTGGCAATGATGTCTTCATTGTCCATAGGTTTACCAAGAAGAGAAAGTTTGTCGGTGCAAGTTTTAATGGAGTGCATGTATTCGGATATGGATTGAGATTGTTTGGTGAGGGAGTCGAGATGGTATTTGAGTTAGAGAATATGACCACGGGAGGGGTTGACATAGGTTGTTTTGAGGATGACCCAAGCTTCGTGAGATGTGTTAGCTTGGTGAACAAGTGGGGCAACGGTGGGATCGAGGGTGCCAAGGATGAGGCGGTCTTGGCGGTGCCATGTTTTGAAGGCGGGATTGTCTTTCTCGGTATTGTCTTCTTTGATGGTGGCGGTAGGGGCGGGGTGGGTGCCATCCACGAATTTGAGTATGTCAATACCGAAAAGGATAGAGGTGATTTGGGAAGCCCATGTGAGATAGGTGCGGGGTGTTAGGGTTCGGGAGAGAGAGAGAGGTTGACAAGGATATGGGATGTTCGGGTTCATCAAGGTTTAGAATGGTGGTGGTGGTACTTGCCATTGCTAGAGCTGTCGGGAAAAAAAAGGGAGAAAAGATCAAATACTCTGATACCATAAGACCATTTGTAATGGAGATGTTGAAAATTTTTTTCAACAATTGAAAGGCTTGCAATGGTTTGTTGAAAAAAAATTCAATAGTTGAAATATTTGGTTTTTGTTGAATTTTTTCAATACCTGTTGAAAAAAAAATTGGGCCCCACTTCTGCCACGTGTCGCCACCCCATTAGTTCGGAAAAGGCGCGTGTCATCCACCTCCCGAAGAGGCGCGTCTTGCGCTGAAGTGTTGCCTTTTTTTTTTCTTTTTTCCTGAGCGCCACTTGTCGATTTTGTTGGAATAACTATTACAAAAATCAAATGGAAATACAGAAAAACTAATTAAAACAACTAGATAAAGAACAGAAGAAAATGATTTGTCGTTGTCCGAGTCGTGTGAGATCACACTCTCCTTAAGACAAATTTCGCCCCCTCACCACGTTGTGCTTGAGATTACTCGGGACGATTGCCTCCCAGGATGAAACGGAATGACCGGATGGTTGCTGCACAATAGGACCTCCGGCGAACTGAAGTCAATGCTTGGACGATATCACCACAAATGCAATATGTAGGAGGCCAAGGGAAAGATTTATTCAATATGCAACAAAATGGAGAGGAGAGGATTTCTGAAAATCTGTGTGTTGTCTCTCTTGTTGTGTTCTTGTCTTGTTATATACTCCAATGAGATAACAGAAAATTAAAATCATGTTTTAATTTTCTTAATCAATACAATTATTGACATAATTGCACAATTATTTGGCTCATAACACCCATTTAATCAGTTACATAGCTGTTTGATTTACACACTCATTAACAGCCTTTTGAACAGTTACAAAGCAGTGTAAAATCAATTTTGGCGTACAGCTACAGGAGCCCAGGCGCCCGCCTCGGGAAACGCCAGGCGCCCGCCTCACTGAGGCTCTATGGGCAGCTCCTCTACTGACCTCCAGGCGTCCGCCTCGGCCTGGTTCAGGCGCCCGCCTCGGTGGTGCTCAACTGGGCTGCATCTACTGGACTCCAGGCGGCCGCATCAGGCAGGTCCAGGTGCCCGCCTCTCTGCCAGTAACACTGGGTAAAGTTTGGAAATTTTTTTTGCAAAAAGTGGGCTCGCTCGGACAGGCAATTTCGGAGCTACATTTATGTCCTCAGGACGCGCATGCACATGAGTTCGGTAGTCCGAAGCCTATTTCGGTCCATGATTTGCACCCCCCCTTGCACACCTGTGCGCGAGAGAGAGCCTCTATGCTCCACAATCTTACTCCCTACTAAAGTGTAGGAGTATATAAACTAAGCCACTTTTTCTTCTTTTTCCAATGTGGGATAACAACATTTCCCCTTTCCAACCCATTTGCTTTGAGTCTTAATATCTCATTCGTTTCTCAACCATTTTTGACAAATGAATATATGATTTCAATGTACTCATGGAGTAGAACATAATCCAACAACCAATTTGTCATTTTGACAAATAACTAATTAAGAAAATAACTCATTATTTCCTTCAAACCACACATTTTTTTCAACAATCCCCCACATGAAGGAGTAATGCGGAATTGGTGATAAAGTCCGGCAGACGAAAACTTGCATACGAAGATGTGGGAATGCCCATTGAATCTTCGCTCGTATAAGCATATTTACTCTACTCTCAAATCGATAGACGTGATGTCCTTGAATCGTTATGCTTTTTGTGTAGCCGATCATATGCTTGACACAAGTATCGTCCTAACATACTTCAATTCTCATAGCTATGTTCAATCATGACCCTGAACATACGCCTGGTTCTGCGAGAGGGTCTAAGAATTGAGCCTCACACAATTCTCCTCGAAGCGGCCCCACTTCTCTCTCACATAGGTGATTTCTTAAAGGTAACCCGTATTACCCCGCTCGAATTTTCGACGCGTAAGAATCATTAAAAGCCATAGGCTTATCCTTGTCCTTTCGGGATGTCACTAATAGGAATGGACTTGGGGTTGATTCCCCCACAGTGACGCTACAAGTCTTTTAACAGCTAGGTGGTCCCATTGAATATAGTTCTTGGGATCTCCAGTCATCTAGATTGGGTCTTCCGCTGTGTTTAACTTTTAAGAGGCTTAAGTCCCATTCCCCTCGTCGAGCATTCAACTAACTCTCTATTTAACCCTTTGATTAACGGATCTGCTAAATTTCCCTTTGACTTAACATAGTCAATGGATATTGTGCCAGTTGATAGTAGTTGTCTAATGGTATTATGTCTTCGACGAATGTGTCACGACTTACCATTATACATATGATTATGTGCCCTTCCAATCGCTGATTGGCTATCACAATGTATACATATTGATGGCACGGGCTTTGTCCATCTTGGAATATCTTCTATAAATTGGCTTAGCCACTCGGCTTCTTCACCACATTTATCTAACGCTATAAACTCAGATTCCATCGTGGATCTAGCTTTAACCGTTTGTTTAGAAGATTTCCATGATATAGCAGCTCTTGCTAAAGTAAACACAAATCCGCCTGTAGACCTTAAGTCTTTTATATCGGATATCCAATTAGCATCGCTATGTCCTTCAATTACCGCTGGATGTCTAGTATAGTGTAAAGCATAATCGCGAGTATATCTTAGGTACCTTAGTACTCTCACTATACCATTCCAATGTTTCGCTCCCGAATTACTTGTATACCGACTCAGTTTGCTAACCGTGTAAGCAATGTCTGGTCTATTACAACTCATCAAGTACATTAAACTTCCAATGATTCTCGAGTATTCAACTTGAGAAACTGCGTCACCTCTATTCTTTGATAGATGTTGACTCATGTCTATTGGAGTTCTAGCAATAGCTAAGTCACCCTTGCTGAAATTCTCAAGAATCTTATCCACATAATGTGACTGGCTTAAAGCAAGTCCATTTGATATTCTTGAAATTTTCACGCCAAGGATTACGTCGGCTAACCCCATATCTTTCATGTCAAACTTTGAGTTCAACATATCTTTAGTGGACTTTATCATTTTATCACAGCTTCCTATGATAAGTATGTCATCTACATAAAGACACAAAATGACGTAGCCATTTCCCGTGTCTCTAACATAGATACATTTGTCACATTCATTTATTTTAAATTCACTTTCCATCATGGCTTGATCAAACTTTTGATGCCATTGTTTTGGTGCTTATTTCAAGCCATACAATGACTTTACTAACTTGCACACTTTATTTTCTTGCCCCGGCGCAGAAAATCCTTCCGGTTGCTCCATGTAAATTTCCTCTTCTAAATCCCCATTTAGAAAGGCTGTTTTAACATCCATTTGATATACTTCAAGATTCCGCAATGCTGCTATCGCAAGTATAATTCTTATGGATGTTATTCTCGTAACCGGAGAATATGTATCAAAGTAATCAAGGTCTTCCTTTTGCTTGTAACCTTTAATTACAAGTCTTGCCTTATACTTGTCAATTGTTCCATCCGTCTTCATTTTCCTTTTAAAAATCCACCTATATCCTAGTGGTTTGCTTTCCGGAGGAAGATCCACTAATTCCCAAGTGTGATTTTGTAAAATGAAATAAATCTCACCTTAATGGCCTCTTTCCACAAAGGTCCTTCGAAAGAGCTCACGGTCTCTTTATAACTTTTTGGTTCACTTTCAAGCATATAGGTTAGAAAATCTGGGCCAAAAGATTTTTCTACCCTACCTCGTTTGCTCCGTCGAGGTTCTACCTCCGCTTCATCATTTTCATCATGATGATTTCTTCCTTCTACTTCTTCTTCTTCTATTGAATCATGTTTCCTTTTAGATGAACTTGCCTCATCTCTTTTGCACGGAAACACATTCTCAAACAAGGAAGCATTTCTTGACTCCATTATAGTATTCTTGTGTATATCTTGAATTTTCGATTCATGCACAAGAAACCTATAAGCACTACTATTTTGAGCATACCCAATAAATATGCAATCAATAGTTTTTGGTCCAATTTTCACCTTTTTGGGAGGTGGTATTGAAACCTTTGCAAGACACCCCCACACTCGCATGTATTGGTATGATGGCACTCTTCCATGCCACAATTCATAGGGGCTCTTATTTATTTTCTTTCGGGGCATTTTATTTAACACATAGTTTGCCGACAAGACGGCCTCTCCCCACATGTTGTCCGGTAACCCCGAACTTATTAACATGGCATTCATCATGTCCTTTAGAGTCCGATTTTTCCGCTCTGCAACTCCATTGGATTGTGGGGTGTATGGTGGTGTTGTTACATGTTTTATCCCATGTTGAGCACAAATACCTTCAAAAGGGAATTCATACTCACCACCACGATCACTTCTTATGATCTTTATTTTTCGGTTGAGTTGATTTTCAACTTCATTTTTATAGAGAACAAACTTCTCTATAGCCTCATCTTTATTTTTGAGAAGATACACATAACAATATTTTGTGCTATCATCAACAAAAGTCATAAAGTACTTATTGCCCCCTCGTGTTTGTGTTGAATTGAAGTCACATAAATCCGTGTGAACCAACTCAAGTGGTTCATTATTTCTTACAACAGAATGGAACGGAGGTTTTGTAAACTTTGCCTCTACACAAGTTTCACATTTATGTTTGTAGTCTATTTTATATTTTGGTGTGCAATTCATGTAAATTAATCTACGTGTAATATCATAATTAACATGTCATAGTCTATCATGCCACAAATTGAAAGACTCAAGCAAGTAAACGGAAGAATTATTCTTATTTATTTCATTCATCTTAGGCTTAGTAGCCATTACATTGCCTTCTACAACCATAACACTTAGCTTGAACATACCATCACAAACATATCCCTTGCCTACAAACATTCCACTCTTGGACAAGGTAACCATATCGGATTCAAACACAACACAAAAACCATGCTTAATCAAAAGCGATCCGGATACCAAATTTTTCCGAATTTCGGGCACATAGAGCACATTGTTGAGAGTCAACTCTTTCCCGGAAGTCAACTTCAGCACCACCTTTCCTTGACCTTTCACATCGGACGTGGCAAAATTTCCCATGAACAATTTCTCACCATTTTCAAGGGCTTCAAAACTACTAAACATTTCCTTGTTTGAGCAAACATGCCTAGTAGCACCGGTGTCAATCCACCACTGATTTGGGTTTGAACCCACCAAATTCACCTCGAAAATTACCGCCGCCAAATGCATATCGGAAACTTCATTCGAGATGACATCAACCATGTTTGCTTGCTTCTTTGGCTTTCTGCACTCAGAAGACTTGTGGCCCACAATACCACAATTGTAACAAGTTCCACCGAACTTCTTCTTGGAGATTCCTCCCTTTGGTTTCAAACTAGAACCACCTTTTCTGGGCCCAAACATGCCTTTGGCTTTGCCATTTGCCTTGCCATTGGCCTTGGAGCTATCAACATCCTCCACCACATTGGCTTTCGTCACAAGAAGATTATTCAACTTCTTTTCCACAATCCTATTCTCTTCCTCAATTCGAAGACGAATAGCAAGCGCTTCAACATTCATTTCTTTTCGTTTATGTTTAAGGTAATTCTTGAAATCTTTCCAAGCGGGAGGCAACTTTTCAATTATTGCCGCCACTTGAAAGCTTTCACTAATTACCATCCCCTCGACATGAATTTCATGAATTATTATTTGCAACTCTTCCACTTGACTTTTAACCGTTTTAGAGTCCACCATTTTGTAATCGAGAAAACGGCCCACAATGAATTTCTTTGTGCCCGCGTCATCGATCTTATACTTAATTACTTATATTCCAAGGACTCCCATAGTTCCTTTGCAGTTTTCTTAACACTATACACATTGTATAGCATATCCGACAATCCATTGAGGATGTAATTTCTGCAAAGAAACTCCGAATGCTTCCAAGCATCAAGAGCCGAGATGGCTTGCCCATCCGTCTCATTCTCACCCAACTGTGGCGGATCTTCCTTAAAAAAATCTCGCCAAGTTCAAGGTAGTCAAATAGAAAGGCATCTTTTGTTGCCAACGTTTAAAGTCATGACTAACAAACTTTTCCGGTTTCTCACCATGATGGTTCGAAACCGTTTGGACAACCACCCTTTGAGAGTTGGTTTCCACACGAAGTGCTTCCTCCACACGAGGATTCTCGGAATTGTTCCCAGCATTGGTTTCCATGTTTGATTGAGTAGCCATCTGAAACAAAACAAACAATTTTAGTTCACTGTGTTAAATAGTTTTCCTTCCAACGAAGAGACAGAAATTTGTCTTAAGATTGTTGGAATAACCATTACAAAAATCAAATGGAAATACAGAAAAACTAATTAAAACAACTAGATAAAGAACAGAAGAAAATGATTTGTCGTTGTCCGAGTCGTGTGAGATCACACTCTCCTTAAGACAAATTTCGCCCCCTCACCACGTTGTGCTTGAGATTACTCGGGACGATTGCCTCCCAGGTGTGAGTACCCCGACCCGAACTCATGTTTTGGGTCCACTTTAATTGATTTTGGGCTCATATAATTGCTAAAGAAGCAAATTAAGTCCAATCACCCAGCAGCCCATTCAACCCATTGGGCCTGCCATCCATTCGGCCCAGCTGTGCCAAAATATTGTACGCTGTCGTCCGACATAGGACGACACTAAGGCGGTTTATCTGCCTCTGTCGGACGACATAGGTCCTCCCATCAGACTGCCTATAAATACAAGGCATGGCTGATCATTTTAAGAGGAGATTTTTGAGGAGATTAGAGAGGATTGGGAGGATATCAGTATAATAGGGGGAACTCTGCACAAATTAAGTCTCTCTCTCTCTCTCTCATACACACACACTCACCTCCCTCCTCACACATACACATACACCAAGGCTAAGATCCAAAGAAACCCTCCTTGTTGGTGTGTTGAAGGGGTAGACACCATACTACTGGTGATCTTACCTTGTGGACTACAATAGGTAGCCACTAAACCCTTCTCTCTCTTTAAATAACTCTCTCATACACTCATAGTACCTTGCATGCTTACTTGCTCTAATATTATGTAAGATATTGGGGTTTTTGCATGATAAAGGTGGTGGAGAAGTGGATCTTCAATATTCACTTCTCCCCACCTTAGATCTGGACATTATTGGCATAAACACCATTAAAGTTTGAATCTTTACTTATTCCCTTTGAGTTAGGAGGTGATGGCTACATAAGAGTGGCCATAAAACATGTGATTTATCACATTTGGCCACTAAATCCATGTGATCCTCCCATAATACTCACATAATACTGTTATATTATGCGCATACGCTTAATAAAAATATTTGGTTTGCCTTGAGAACAAAGGGGGAATCAAACAGACTGAAGGGCACTGAAATAGGCCACTCTTGTCGGACGACACAGGACTCTCTGGAGATCCTGTGTCATACGACATAGAGCTCCCAGAATGCTATAAAGCCATTCTTGGACTTCAAATCTGTCAGATTTAACCCCTTTCGTAACTCAAAGCTTACCTAAGTATTTTTTTTTGCTCATAAGCCACTATTTGGGGTGCCTAAGGTCTGTTTGGGTGCGATCTAGTTGATGGAGGAGGGTTGCCATATGACATAGACAACTTCGGATGTTCTATGTCATATGACATCCGTATCATTAAGAGTCAATCATGACTTTGTCCACTCCTATCAACCCCCAAACTGAGCTTAGACCTCCAAATAGTGTCTTCAATGGGTGAAATAAATGTTATTCCAGTTCCAGAATAGCTTGGTCATTGCAAAAGACAATCTGACCATGAGGCATCATGTCGTCCGACATTCCCTTCCTGGGAAGTCCTGCCTGACGACATCGAGCTTCCTGAGCGCATTGTCTTAGCTCTTCCGCCTTGTCATGAAAATCATGATATGTAAAGGGTGTGGCCCCGTCATGGCTCACAAGTTGTATCCAGCCTTTTACGTCATCAATGAAATGCCAAATTTGCATGCCTTGCTTCATCGACACATATTGCACACACACTTTCAATGTATATAATTGTCCAATGTTGATTGAAAGTCTCGAAAGAGGCGTGTTGGGTGAACTCTAGTTCTTCCCAAACACGTAACCGCACTCCGAACCCAAAATTCTCTTAAAAATAGGTTTTTCAATGTTTTCCTTTAAAAACGGCGTGGCGACTCCCAAAAACCGAAATTTTCAAAACTTATCATTACAATACAACACAAATTTTTCGGGCGAGCGTTCATTCACCAGGATGAAACGGAATGACCGGATGATTGCTGCACAATAGGACCTCCGGCGAACTGAAGTCAATGCTTGGATGATATCACCACAAATGCAATATGTAGGAGGCCAAGGGAAAGATTTGTTCAATATGCAACAAAATGGAGAGGAGAGGATTTCTGAAAATCTGTGTGTTGTCTCTCTTGTTGTGTTCTTGTCTTGTTATACTCCCTCCGTCCCGCTAGTAACCGCACTGTTACTGTTTGCGCGGGGATTAAGGAAAAAAATAATGATATAAATGTTGTGAGTGTAAAAGTAAAATAGGAGAGAGACTGAGTGGAGGAAATAGTAAATTATAATGGTGTTGTGAGTATTAAAATAATGTAGGAGAGAGAATGAGTGGAGGGAATAGTAAAGATTCTTTGCCATTTTAGGAAGTGTGCGATTTGTAATGGGACGCCCAAAATAGAAAGTGTGCGGTTTGTAGCGGGACAGAGGAAGTATACTCCAATGAGATAACAAAAAATTAAAATCAAGTTTTAATTTTCTTAATCAATACAATTATTGACATAATTGCACAATTATTTGGCTCATAACACCCATTTGATCAGTTACATAGCTGTTTGATTTACACACTTAATGACCTCTTGAACAGCTACAAAGCAAAGCAGAAAAATCAATTTTGGCGTACAGCTACTGGAGCCCAGGAGCCCGCCTCGGGAAACGCCAGGCGCCCGCCTCGGGAAACGCCAGGCGCCCGCCTCACTGAGGCTCTATGGGCAGCTCCTCTACTGACCTCCAGGCGTCCGCCTCGACCTGGTTCAGGCGCCCGCCTCGGTGGTGATCAACTGGGCTGCATCTACTGGACTCCAGGCGGCCGCATCAGGCAGGTCCAGGCACCCGCCTCTCTGCCAGTAACACTGGGTAAAGTTTGGAATTTTTTTTTGCAAAAAGTGGGCTCGCTCGGACAGGCAATTTCGGAGCTACATTCGTGTCCGCAGGACGCGCATGCACATGAGTTCGGTAGTCCGAAGCCTATTTCGGTCCATGATTTGCACCCCCTTGCGCACCTGTGCGCGTGAGAGAGAGCCTCTATGCTCCACAATCTTACTCCCTACTAAAGTGTAGGAGTATATAAACTAAGCCACTTTTCCTTCTTTTTTCAATGTGGGATAACAACATTTTCCCTTTCCAACCCATTTACTTTGAGCCTTAATATCTCATTCATTTCTCAACCATTTTGGACAAATGAATATATGATTTCAATGTACTCATGGAGTAGAACACAATCCAACAATCAATTTGTCATTTTGATAAATAACTAATTAAGAAAATAACTCATTATTTCCTTCAAACCACACATTTTTTTCAACAGATATATGATTGGTCAATGAAATTATTTTTGGTTAAAATTATCCAAAATTTTCAAAGGCAATTATCTTATACTCCCTCCATCTCAATAATAACTTTAACATTTTTTGGCACGCAAATTAAGGAAAAAGGTAAGTGAAGAGAGTGTAAAATTAAAATAGGAGAGAGAATGAGTGGAGGAAATAGTAAATTTGAAAAGTGTTGTGAATATAAAAGTGAAATAGGAGAGAGAATGAGTGGGTGAAATAGTAAAGATTCTTTGCCATTTTAGGAAAGGTGAAACTTCTAACGGGACGCCCTTTTGGGTAATTGGTGAAACTTTTATTGAGACGGAGGGAGTATATATAAAAAAAAAATTACACCAAAATTCATAATTTTTTTATCTACAAATAGAATCTTGTTTCATTTGATTTGAATACAGAAAAAAAAACACTATTTTTTTTCAATATAAATTAATTATATTGAAAAATAAAGAATATAAAATAAAATAAGTAGTATGAAGTATTTTTTTAATTATAAATGATAATAATAATAATAATAATTATCATTCTCCCTCCGTCCCACCTCAATTGGTCCACTTTCCTTTTTGGGACGTCCCACCTCAATTGGTCCATTCCTTAAATGGAAAGTTTTTCCTATATTAATACCCTTATCATCATCATATATTTACAAAAAAACCATTCATTATACTCATTTTAACTTACTATTCCTCCCACTCATTCTCTCTCCTATTAAATATTTTTAACTTTACATTCTCTCTCCTATTCCCTACCACACATTTAACTTTTACATTCTCTCTCCTCTAATTTCTTCCCACTTTAATAATTTTTCTTAAAAACCGTGTCCCACCTCAATGGACCAATTGAGGTGGGACGGAGGGAGTAATTGTTATTATTTTACTAATCATAAAAATAAAGAATATAAAATAAAATAAAAGTGGTGGAGTATATGATGATGAGTTGGAAGGGTGTTGAAAAAATAAGGGTGTTGAAACCATTGTAGGGGTTAAAAATTGAATGGGGTGTTGAATAATTAGGTGGATGAGAGAGAAGCTGATGTGTCGCGTTTTAAAGGGTGTTGAAAAAATTACGGTGTTGAAACGACTGTAAATGACCTAAAAACAGTTTGAGAACAAGTGAGTTCTTTCATTTATCAATTGCCTATTTATCATGCCAGTGTAAATAGTAAATATCTAAACATTAAATACTAGTTATATTGAAATAATATATACATGTAATAATCTCTATACATGGAACCAAAGGTACAATGTACTGACTTAGATTTAATGAGTGTAATTATCAATACAATTAGTACTATCATTATCAATAACTTCACTCGTTTATACATTTAGAAGTATAACTTTAGAACTTTTCTATTGTGTATTCATGGGCACATGATAAGGATTAAAAGATTTTTTTGTAATTTGTGTCAAATTAATAGAAGTATTAATTAGTGAGTCTTAATGACTCTAATTACAAGAGTCATAAAACATTTTTAATGACCAATTCAACTACTTTTCTAATAGAAAAGTCCTATTACTAAAAACTGCACACAACACACACCCACACTTTTTCTCTCCACTTTCTCTCTCTACCCAACCCACCACCGGCAACTACCTTCCTCATCTCCGGTGACGACTTCTCCACCTCTGGCGACGACCTTCTCCACCACCAGCGACCACCTTCCCCTCCTCCGGCGACCACCTTCCCCTCCTTTTCCTCACATACACGACACTCCATCCCTCTCCTTTCTCTCTCTTTATTCTTTCCCACCTCCATCCACCGTTTCTTCCCTATCTCTGATCCGGCGACCACCTTTTCCACCCGAATTTCGGCGACCCATCCATCCCCTCTCCATCGACCACCTCCTTGGCCAACTTATAGAAATTTTTAAAGCTGTTATTCAAATTCTTACTAAGTTCATAGATGAGTGATATTGCTAGTGTGTGAGAGTGATAGAGATGAAAGTTGTAGGGGTTTATAATGATGTGAAATTGGAGGGAAGAATAGTAAAAATATGGAGGGAAAGTAAATGTTAGAGTCAACTAAGACTCACTAATACTTCTATTAATTTGACATACATTACAAAAGAATTTTTTAATTCTTATCATGTGCCCATAGGCACATAATAGAAAAGTTCATAACTTTATATGTTAGTTGGAACATCTTTTTTTTTTTTTTTCTCAATACTCAAGCTCCACTCACAATTCACAGGGGTTTGAACCAAAATTTTTAATAATAATCGGGAATGTGATCGGAAAGTTTTAAAAATATATTATAATGCTTAAGAATTTTTTCACATATTGTAATTTCTTCTATAATACTGCATGTAATATTATATTTACATATCAACGAATATAATATTGTGTGCAGTATTTTTATAATATTGTATAAGAACTTTCTAATTATTTCGATTTAATTAGAAATTTGAGGAGAAGTGATATATATTCTAAAAAAAAATTTTTTTTTTGGGTCAAAGTCTCACAATAATTCATCCAAAATAGTTTGATATACAAAGCTACAAAGATTTGAACCAAAAATCTCAAATGTATGTCTTGCCCAAAATAAAAAAATAAAAAAATAAATAAATAATAATAATTCGTTGTATCTACAAAGGTTTGAATCAAAAGTAAAACCTCTTGTTTAATAAATACTCTCTCCACTTGAATAAGTATAATGGTGGTGTAGAAAAAAGTTGAGAGGGAGAAGTAGGACATTTGGTGGGAGATGGGGGGCAACTGGTTAAAAATGAAGAATTTAAAAGGCCTTAAACATAAAAACCGCGAAATGGTTGTCAGTGAGGTGACGATGTCACCGTCACAATCTCCCTCTGAAACAGAACTACTGATACGGACACGGGCACACACCACACCATCCGCTTCTCCCGCTCTCCTCCCTCCTTTATCCACCGATTTCACTGCATAACCCTTTGTCTTCTTCTTCTTCTTCTTCTCTCTCTCTATACAATATCTCGATTGTTGTTCATAATAATCTCCTGTTCTTTTCATTGAATTTCATTTCAATTTCTGTTTTGATCGATCGTAATATTATTTTCTTTTCTCTCGTCTCCATTTTCATTTTCATTTTCTCTAGAATAGGGTTTTGTTCTATTGAAAGGGTTGGGAAAAATATTGATCCCTTCCCGTGTAATTCGCTTACTAATTTTGCTTCCGGCATTCCTGATTCTATTTTTTTAATCATGTCTACTCCTACTGTTTCTCAAATTACGTGATCAATAGATAGCACCCTGTTCTTGTGGGCTGATTGAGAGGGACGTTGTTGATTGTTGATGTGTTCCAACTCTCTTTACATTTTCAAACGCCATCCTCTTTAGGTACAGTCTTGGCTATCTCTTTCGTAATAAAAGATTCTCAATCTGATGCATAATTAAGGACACATTTGTGAATATATCCCCAATTCTCCTTGCGGCCTTTTCCTTCAAGAAATTTAGGGTAAAAAAAGTTGCGCATCCCTCCCAAAATGAATGCCCATATTTGTTCTTAGGACATTTGTTCTTTGTAACATTTATTCTTTACAAGTACAATAAGAACAAAATGGACACTCATTTTGTGACAGAGGAGTAGGATATTCAGCCTCTATTATATAGTTTATAATGATAATTATTTGCAATGTATATGCAGTATGGGAAGGGTTAAACTGAAAATAAAGAGATTAGAGAACATTAGCAGCCGGCAAGTTACCTATTCAAAACGAAGGAATGGAATATTAAAGAAAGCCAAGGAACTATCCGTATTATGTGACATCGATATTATCCTTCTAATGTTTTCTCCAAATGGAAAGCCTACCTTATTCCAAGGAAATCACAGGTACTTCTGCTTGTAATGTCATTTTGCTATGAAACTCTGGCAGGTAGCTCAAATTATTGCTATTAGGTATGAGTCTATGATTTATTAGTTTGGTTAATTTAATTTACATATTCATGTTAAGAGCTTCCCCAAATTAGTTTGGGACTAAGGCTTTGTTGTTGTTGTTTTTGTTGTTGTTGTTATTCATGTTAAGAGCTTCTGCTCATAATTGTTTACTGCCAATTTAATTTACATATTAATGTTAAGAGCTTCTGCTCATAACTGTTGACTGCCCTGAAACACCGAGACTAACAAAGACTATCCGAGGTTCTATTGTTCTAGGCAAAGCACAAATGATTGAAACTAAGGCTGATAATGCTCCTTGATTGACAGAGTGACTTGGCCACCTAAGTAGCAAGTTCAGGTGCTCAACATATAGCATAAACTGCAATACACATAGCAGAAAGTTTGATGTAACCTTTTTATCATAGACAATTCAATTGGTTGAGTGTATTAACTTAAAGTGGTTGTCCATGATATAATTGATGCGATGACCTTACGTTAACCTACGAAAAGTTTATTGATGTAGCATAACCCAAGTGATTGGAACAAAGGCTAAGTTGAGTTGAGTTGAGTTGAGTTGTCAATGGTGGACGTTTCTTTATAGTAGAAGATGTTGGTGTTTACCTCCCAGTTTTCAACATATAGACTTCTGGTAAAAATGAGAAAAAAATGACTTTGTTTACACAACACAAGCAATACATCTCAACTCACACAAGCTCTGAAAAAAAACAAAATAATTTTTGCACAACAGAAGCAAGAATCAATTGAAACAAGTTAAACTGGTATCCAAAGAGTTTCTAGTAATAAAGCTCATTCCTAGTGGCTGTGCTGCATGTCTGGAGCTAAGGTTGACTAAGGGACTGGCTTGATCCTAGTTAGGAATACTGGTGATTGACTCCTTAGTCCTATACAACTTGGAATTAGGCCATCCTTAATGCAGAAGTCTATTCTGGTAAAAGTTGGGGATTGTTGTCAATCCTCATATGGGGGCTTGACTAAACTCGCAATCTAAAGCAGCGACTTTGTTGATGTGTAGCTTGAAAATCAGAGTCCAGTATGGTGTTTCCTCTAGTGCACTGACTTCTATGATTGGGTAGTGTGGGGTGGGGCGGGAGGGGGTAAAATAGAGATTTACGACTTCACAACTTGCGACACAGGTTAAGCTGCCATAATCCCATGAACATGTTGCATGTTCATCTTTTGCCAAGTAGGGTTATCACACTCAACCTGACTATTTTGATTTTTATGAAGTTATGTTTTGGTCCAGATGGAGTGGTTGCATTAGTAATGATTTAGGAGGTGCGAATATGAGGATCTTTATGCTTTCCACCAAACTAAGGGTCTAGTTACAAATTTAAAAAGTGCATCCAACATATAAACTACACATATGTTTCCATTTGTACTGTATGTTGGTTTCAGTAATTATGCCAGATTTTGTTCCATCGAGGAATAAATGGTTCATAGATGAAGCTAGCCATATTTGAAATTTTGAGATGAATATGTCATATACGGTAACATATAATACCGGAGATGGAATTTTGTGAGGCTAAAACTGGTTTTTCTTCTTATCTGTTATAAATACCCGGCACAGAGTTGTACAGTGCTATGCTAGCGCAAGAAGCTTTAGACAAAGTCTTATGGTTTGAGATAATGGATTGTGTTCATTATTTTTTGCTTCCAAGAGTTAGATTTGATTCGAACTTCACGGCCTTATCATTTTGACTCAATCGGAATGTGTTACCGTTTGTTTTTCTCTTTCGTGGAACTACACTTACACTCAGTGTGGACCATTAATGCAGTTTTCTGTTCATTCTGCACTGCATGGGACAAACTCTGTACATGTGTTCCTAATATATCTTTTTTCTTAGCAATATTGACGAGGTTATTGCAAAGTTTGCGCGCCTTACCCCTCAAGAAAGAGCAAAAAGGTACGATTTTTTTATGCTTCATCCATGTTCCTTTTGGTTATACTATTTTTATCAAAGCAGTATGACCCACTGTTCTTTATCTACTGGAGCAGGAAGCTGGAGAGCCTTGAAGTAAGTCTGAAGTGACAACCAGCAATGGATTTTGTTTCTTTACTTTAATATGTTCTGCATATGATATGAAGAGCAGTAGGTAAGAAATCAATAATCGTGCTAATGTATTATTAATTTCCTGGATGTATAGGCTTTGAAGAAAACTTTCCAGAAGTTGGATCATGATGTAAACATACAAGACTTTTTGGGTTCAAGGTAGATGATTATTTTATCATTTTATACATCTTATACTCCTTCCATCCCACATTTAGAGGTGCCTCTTCCATATCCCACTTAAACAGTTCTTGTTTGAAAAAAATAAATCTTGCTAGCTCCTTTTGTTCTAGATTAACCCCATAGATATTAAATGAAGAAATTAATTGTCTTTGAATTTGCTTATATTGACTAGTCTCATGGTAGTTATGCACCCTATAATTTTTATTTGTTTATGAGGGAAAATATCCAGGTGGGATGGAGGAGTACATGTTTAACTGTTAACACCTATCAAGAGGTGTAAACTCTTTTTGTTTTGTTCTCTCACTCTCTCTGTTATTTTTTCCTTTGTTGCTCTCTTTGCAGCAGTCAGTCAGTTGAGGTGCACACTATCCTTCAGCACCAACTTTCTTTATCTTGAAAATTACCAATACATTCTTGTCAATATTATGCTCTTATTTGACTTGATGCGGATAGGAATTGAGCAACCAAGCGAGGATGTTGCGGGCTCAACTTACTGAGTTGCATAAACGACTGAGGTAGCTTCGTAGCATTTAATTGTTTGGTTTTTTCTTCTTCTCTCCTCCCATCCCCCATCCCCGTTTTCTTCTTGGTCTTCCATCTGTTTGATTTATTGTTCCTTGTGTTACATTGACTGACATAGTAGAATCATTAAGCTCTGATGTCCTGCTTGTTATCCAGTCAGCTTAACTACTCATTCTGTCCCCAAGGAATTCGTTTTCGAATTTTCAAAGTCAATATGATAAATTCTTTAAGTTGGTTTATATATATATATATATGTATGTATGTACTCCCTCCGTCCCACCTCACTTAAGAAAACTTTCCATTTTGGGCGTCCCACTTCACTTAAGAATTCCCCAAATGGAAACCTTAAATCACTATTCTCTCCACTCATTCTCTCTCCTACATTATTTTAATACCACCATTATAATTACTTATTCCCTCCACTCATTCTCTTTTCTATATTTAATTTTTCACACTCACAATGACTTTTTCACTCATTCTCTCTCCTAATACTATAATAATATTCCTTAATTCCCGTGCCATTTTCAAAATTTCCTAAGTGGATTTGGGACGAGAGAGTATATATATATGTATATATATATATATATATATATATATATATATATATATATATATATATATATATATATATATATATATATATATATATATATGTATGTATGTATGTATGTATATATATATATATATATGTATGTATGTATATATATATATATATATATATGTATATATATATATATATATATGTATATATATATGTATATTTATGTAGTTGTGCATTGGAAACTACTGTAAAAGTGCAATGAGTTAGTTTCTATGTTCTACAAAGTCTGAAGAAACAAGGAAACCAACATAAAATTTTCATTTGAAAAAAAAAGACTCAGCTGACTTTGAAAAAGTCTGCATGAGACTATTTTTTCAGATCAAGAAAGTTTACGGTACAAGATATGCTGGAAAGTCATCGAAATCATCTGCTTTATGATATGCTGGCTCCCAAACAAAAGGATTTCTGTGGCCATGGGAGTTTCAGATTACTGTTTGATAAAGCCATATAGTTTTGCAAGCTTTACAATATTGTTACAGCTGTACTTTCAAGACATTTTATCACCTTTCACTGTATTTCATATAACCTTTTCGTAAGTCCTTGCCAAGTCTGTGCACATAATAGAATCATATTCTGGGGTTTTTTCCGTGTCCTGTTGCTGTTTTCAAATGGTGCCCCCAAAATGGCCTTAATTATAAGAAAACAGATGTAAATCACTATGATCATCCTTGAAATGTTTGTTTTAAAATGCCATTACTCACAACTTATTTGGATAATGTTGGGGAAGTGAATCAATGTGATCAAATTCTCTGTTGCATTGTATATAATTACGACAGCTTCAGCTGTATGCCTTGCTAAATCTGATTTAGCTTGATGTTTGCACATATGATTCCAAGCTTGATATACATAGTTGGGCCCCACTCTAACAACTTAATATTTTTGAGATAAAATAGTGCCATGTTAATAGCTCTTGTTTGGCAATATCTTGGTTTCACGTAATCCCATTAGCTTCTATTTCCCAGTATATCGTGAGTTCATATTTTGGATTCCCTATTTGGTTTTGTGATGCATTTAGTAAGGCACCTTCCTTATTTGGTTTGTGATGCACTTAGTAAGGTACCTTTTTTAATCTCTTCTTATTGGACCCCTCTCGAGCTTCTAGCTCGGTTGGTAATTTAAATATGAGAAATGCTATACTAATCATGTGGAAGAATTGTGAACCCGATAAATGGTGCTAGAGGGTGTGAAATTTGTTGATTTTACATATATGTTTGCATACGTACATATATTTATTTCTTTATGGGTGTGGGATCTGTGTAAGAAGATACCTTCCCGTAGTGCTTTACTGCTCCCTTGTTATATCAGCTGTTGGAGTAATCCGGATCAGATCGATGAAGCTGAGCATCTTAAGCAGATGGAAGATTCACTGAGGAATCCTCGACCGCGTGCACTTGCAGAAGGCAAGACATTTGTTTAAATTTCTAATGTTGTGTCATCCTTGACACCAATCATCACTATTAGAACATAAATTTTGTTACTTCAGTTTTCTTTGGAGCATCCTAAGATGTGACATATTATTTTGCATAAAATTATTATGGAAAAAGTTTGGACATAAATTGATTCTCTCTCAGAAGTTATGTTTAAGGCCAACACATACATAAATTTTTTGTTTTAATTTTGGCATCTTATTTTGAAAACCCTGTTTCTAATTAATGTTTCTGGTTTAAGTAGTGGAGGATTTTAATTTATGAACCCGTTCTCTTTTCCCTTTTTCAACACAATATAAAGAGCAGTAGAGATGTGATGCAATGTGGTAAGTACATGTATTTGAGATTTTCTTTTGATACTCCTGGAAGTTTGATGATATTGTTGGTTCACCTTTGCAGGAAAAGCTTGGAGAGCAAAAGCTTCTGCCACCAGATTGCCCTAGCCAGGTATCTAAGCCTTTTGTTACTGTTGGATTTCTTGTGTATGCACTGGCATGGCTGGTATCTGATCAGCGCAGATATTGCACTGCAGTTCCAGAACGGGTTGCATTTTCCTATGATGATGGGTGCCCAGGAAGACCAGACCCTGTCGTGGTTTTCGGATCATGAGATTCAACATGTGAAATATTACTTGAGAAACCAAGCTTTCTACCTCAAAAGGTGAGTCGCTTTATGTTAACTAATAAAAGTGAATGCTGGGGTTTACCTGCTAACTGAAAGATTAATCAACCAAGGGTAACATGTTAAAGTTGGGACCACGAAAGTGTACAAAGTGGACACTTAATTTGTAACTGATCTAAAAAGGACCGATGGGCACTTTTTTGAAAACGTAGGGAGTATATTTTAATGACGTTTAGGTTTCAGGACAAATTTTCATTCACTTATATTTTGTAGAGATATGGAGTGTTCCAGAGAGGCCTGCATTCCAAGCTGCTCTGGTTTATTTGACACTGACAAACAAATAGAGATGGGGAGCTCAGGAGACATTGATATTACAAGACAGGTTGGTGTTGCTGGTGAAATGTGTAATACTGCGCAGATGAGACCACAACACAGTCTGTATCCATACCATCCATTTAGCTCTCCAGAATTTTCCAGACGGGGAACAAATAAAGCCTGGAGATGGAGACAAACTTGCACGGGATCTTAGATTATCAATTTAGCTGCAACTTTGACATGCCCAGACCTATCTTCAATAATGTGCATCATGCATGGACCGCAACATCTGGGCCATCTACCGTTTGTACACTTAATGCGAGCTCATCCTCACAGGTGAGAGTAACTGCTATGCTGCACGATGATTTTAGCTAGTTGATTCTGTTTTATTAGTCGATTACTAACAAACATGACTCTATGAATGAATAATTTCTTGTTACGCCTTCAAATTATTTATGCAAAGCTTATGAAGTACCCGCTTTGACTTACACGATTGTGCATCTTTGACTTACACATATTGTCAAGGCTTGTGTCTGCCATAAGGATGATGCAGTAGAAAAGTTGGATTAAACCCAAAGGATAGCAAGGAGACTTACCACAAGAAGTCCCCTTGAAAACAAGGTTGAGCACATGGCAAAATAAGAATCCTAGACTTCCTAAGACGAAAATTTGGAGTAAAAATAGTAACCATTATAACTCAAATATCGTCCAACTGATACTGATTTGAGTTAATAGACTAATTTGGCGTCGTGCTTGGCTGGGCGTTGTAACACAGAGGATCCATTCCCAGGGCCTATCAGTTTTCACAAATATCATCGCTGTCCAGATGCTATATAATTTTCAAGTTGTCATCTTAGTATTCAAGTTGTGTTCCCCATTCCTTTAGTATGAGTGTGCATCCTGCTTGGTATTTTGATTCTGTATTAAGTTTCCATGGTTTCGTTTCTTGCAGCAACCAGATCATATGATGACCTACAATGGCAGCTGACTAACAAATCTCGTGCTACATGTATGTACAACTTTGCCTGAACTTAGTTTTTGATTTTTATAACTACACTTACGTGCTACATGCATGTACAAATCTGCTTGAACTCAGTTGTTGATTCTTAAATCTAAAGTGTAGTTCCGAATTATGAAATCGATGGAGGTAGTAAAGAAATTGGTTAGTTCTCATGTTTCTATTTCCGCCCCGTAGTGAGTAACCTCTTCGGAACTTCTGTGATCCCACAATTATCATACAAATTAATATTTTTCTTTTGCTTTTTATCATGTCCCTTCTGCACATGAAGCAGTAAAGTGATGACATTGATGCATATGCATCACTCTAAAGACCTAAAAGCTAACTTCCTCAAGTTTATGCAAAATCTAAAAATGAACACTTATTTGGGAATAGAGAGTGTTGTGCTAGTTGTATATATAGACCATTGAAGCACTAGATGAGATTAATTTTGCTAAATTGTGGATTTACCATCGTCATTCTTATTTTCACATTTGATGATGTTAATTTTTGCTAAATTGGAGCTAGTCTATTATCGTTTTCATTCAAACAAAAGTAAATCTTTCTTGATGACACTTGTATGAATAATGAACTACCATCTCATTGTCCCTGTACATCAGAAAGCTCTTGTTTACAATAAAGTTCAGATCTAGCAATAAAGTTCTCATCCAGCTCCCAACCACACACTCAAATAGTTTACAAAACAGAGTAAAACAAGATCTTCATTTAGTTGCTGTAATATTTAGTTGCCTAAGAATGTTTGGACAATAGTGTTGTGCCATGGGTCAGACAGGTGCTGCAATAGGTTGTCAAAAGGTCCCTTTCCAGTCACATTGTGTTGAACCACAAATCCCAAGAATGCCAACATTGCCAATCTCCCTGCAAAAATAACAAAATTATAGCCATTAGCTCCATATTGCATACATATCCAAGTAGAAAACGTGTAAGTTTTTTTTTTTTTTTTTGAGGATTTAATTAATTACCATTGGCGATCTCTTTCTCCTTGGCTTCTTCTGTAGGTGCAAAGTTGAGGGGATTGAAAATGCCACCTGGGTATCCACATTCATTGGGAGGCAAGCTGTAGCTGGTAAAGATAGGATCTTGATTAACACTCCCTGGGTTCTTGATGTCTTGCCACCTTCTGATCTCGACGTAGTGGAACAAAATGAACTCAATCACAAATAGAGTCGAAGAAGAAGCAAAGTATTCCTCTTTCCCTGCGTCGTACCATTTAGGAACGTTAAGTATCCCAATGTTTGTGAACACTTCAGGCAAAAGCATTCCAGCAACACCCAACATGGCCCACCTTCCATTTACAAGCTCAGCTTGAACAAACCATTTCAAGTTCTCTGGGTCCTCTGCAAGCCCCAGTGGGTCGAACCCGTTGTCACCTGGAAGACTGGTTCAATACAAATGTTTTCAAGCTTGTAAAACTTTATCTGCCTGTATAAAATATTTATTTGAGTTTAAATAAAATAAAATTAGGAATTACCTTCCGGTGAGGTAATCAGGTGAGGCCAATCCAGGTAACCATTGACCTTTCTTTGCTTCAACCTTGAAGGAGCCTGTTGAAGAAGCAGTTGTTGGTTTGATAGAGATTAAGCTGTTTAGTTTTCCGGCAGATCCAAGGAACCTGGACCGGGAGGCACATGGCCGGAGACCGGCAACAGAAGCTTGTGTGGTGACGGCGGCCATTGGAATCAAAGGTTAGTCTTTGTTGGCTCTGCTCAAAATCTATGTTTTTTGTAGTATTTATTCATTACATTTTTATTTCTTGTGGCCTTGGTTTGGTGTTGGTAAATTGGACAGTAGGTTGAAAAGATTATAGGGATCCTGTGGTGGTGATTAATTTGGGGGTTTTGGATTAGCCAATGAGGTGCAAGGGTACTTATCCTTATCTGTGGTCTCATATCTGCATATCTATTGCTCTGTTCTGGTTGGTTAGAATTGTCTAGCTGGATGCCACGTAGGAAGATATTAGGATATGTTGGCATCAAGATGAATCTTTGGTGTTCATTGAGTGTATGACAAATGGAAAATCTAAGTGGTAAGAGATTGTTGGGCTTTGTTTAGGCTCACTGAGCTAGCTAATAGAATGCAGACTTATTTGGTTTCTTATCCACTATGGGCTTGGAGGAGGTATTACTACTGAACTAATGATTTGGCAAATACTTGTAGCTAGCCCAGTTTCTTGACTCACCTTAAATTATTTGGTCCTTTGATTCACCTTAAATTATTTGGTCCTTTTTAAGGAGAGAAGAAATAAAATACTCCCTCCATCTTCTACTTTGCTTTCACTTTTATTGTTAACTTAATTAAATTTAGATCACAATATTATAAAAATCAAGATAGGCTCAAAATTTTAAAAATTGTTATTGATAATATTAATGGCTATAATAACAATCTCTATAATTGCATAAATATTTAGATTTTCATAAATTTATGGTTCAAAGTTCAATTGAGTTGAACATGAAAGTCAAAGTAAGTAGTAGCTGAGAGTAATGGGGCTACATACACCTCCTATGTGCCCTTAGACGAGCTCATATTCCTCGCTGTTTCCACATATCATTTCATAATGATATGGTTTCTTTTAGATTACATTTAGTGTCCACCTTTGGAGTTTAGTTAAATATTTGAATGTCCTGTTTCATAAATGAAAAATCAGTAAACAAAAGGGTGGACGAGCATACACATGTCTTTGATATGCCTTAGTGATGTTGATGAGTGGCATACATGGCACTTACCACTTACGATTTATCACCTTAATTGTCGTAATAATTGATTTACTTGATGCTTATATGATGTAACAGATGAGGTTACAGTTTAAAGCCAGAACACTAGGCTTAAGCGACATTTCGATATTTATTTTTTGTATAAAAGGTTTAAGGTTCAATTTTCAACAAATTTGATATGCACTTTTCAAGTACTCCCTCCTGGGTCCTCAAAGGAATTGGTTGACTTTTTTGTTTAACCGAATCACAAATTTACGAGAGATTAATCATGTATTCATGAACGCGTTCTAAAAGCCACTGTTGTTGATAATATTATTAATGGTGAAGAATCAATAGGAATTTCTTTTAGAATTTCAGCGAACATAATTAAATTTATCATATATTTGTGGTCAACCACATGTTTAACAAAAAAAGCTCAAATGGGACAAATATTTTGGGACGGAGTGGAGTAATAGATTAATTCCGAAATCCATTTGATTTTTGCTAAGGTTCTCAGAGTTGGAGTTAAAGAGCTTGGTTGACTTTAGTGACTGCATTGAAATTCATAATATTTAAAGGTTACTTTTGTGTGTGTGTGTGTGTGACGGGAAGGGAATTAGAAGAACATAAAGAAAGAAAGTTATAAAGGAAAACAACCAAAACCAAAGCATACATTGATCGGACCTCTGACCTCTGTAAACAGTTAATTGCAATAAAAAAAGCAGCCAGCAGAGACAAACTCAAGGGTCTCTCAGATCACAGCTTCCCAATACATTCACCCACCCAAACCTCTCGTTACAAGTTTATTCCCAACTTCTTCTCTAACTTTAAATTTCTCACAAATTACAGGGTCTTTTTTGGAAAATCTCATTGTTCTGTATTTAGAAGGGTTTGCCGGTGCTCCATCTGGTTTGGAAAATAAATACTGTATTCAACTTTTCGCTTCTGGCCTTTTCTAGATATTTCTGATGATAGGGTTTGTTCAAATTTCAAGGAGGGTAAGCACTGAATTTAACCCATGTCAAAATTAATACTCACCATTTGTCTTTTTTCAAAAGTAATACTCTCACTAGATACTATTGTTATTAAAATTTAATGGAGTTGAGTGAAGTATATTTCTTTATTTTTAAAACATTTACTTTTGATTTATCGAGAAATGGGATTTTTTCATGATGCGTAAGGTATTCTTTTTTTTCTTCCATAAATACGTATTGTTTTTTTATTTAATGATTTTTATTAATAGGTGTTTTATTAATGAACAACTTAATCTATTGATAATGTGAAAGTGCTAAAAGTTCATATGCATTTGGTGAAGTTTGAATTCCAAGACTTCTCATAGTGCAAGTGAGATATCACGACCATATCTATTGAGCCTAAATTTCTTTTAACAGTTTTTAACAGTTCATTATCAGTGAAAACTTCGTTACGTGCAGTTTGCAATCCAGCAAACAATTGGAAATAAATAATAATAATAATAATAATAATAATAATAATAATAATAATTAATAATAATTAATAATAATAACTTAATAATAAACATTCTGTATGAAATAACTTTACTAATCGAAAACACAATATATATATATATATATATATATATATTTGGTAAGGCAAACAAAAACAAAATTTTAATATATAGTAAAATAAACATCTCAAGCACGTAAACCCAAAATCACTTCTCACAACATTAAGTGAACTTCAGAGAAACAGCAATTACTATTAAAAGTTACAAATTCATATTCCCTAATAGTAACACTCTTCAACTCTCACAACAACAACAACAAAAAAAAAAAAAAAAAAAAAAAAACACCAATTAAAACCCACTCTAAGAGTTCCAAATTCACCCTAATACTCTTCAACTCACAAAAAAAAACAAAAAACAAAACACCAACTAAACTAAAACCCAACCAAATACCTTCATGACATGAAGCACCATCGGGTGGTTGTATCAAATACCACACCTCTCCTGATTTTCTGCCTCTCTCAAAAATAGCCAAGACAGAAAACCCTAAAAGCACTTCCATCTATAGCCAATGAATTGAAGAGCCACTTCTTAATATGAGCTCTCCTCCTAACCCTTTAAAATAAAAATACTACCAAGCCAAGCCAACTGCTTTAAAATTAAACTCAAAATTGTGGACCATTGAAGGGCCTTTGGACCTAAATGACCAACCAGCAGGGACAACATTGTCACAGTTAATCTGTCTTGCCATCACTTGTTGTAACCTTTTTAAATGACAGTGTCTTCTCCATCTAGCTTTGAATTGCTTTTGGCCAATTCTGTCCCCAATTCCCTTGACATTGCCTCCAATCTGTGTTTGACCCTTTGACTGATAATACAGCTTGAACATCTCCAGCACCTCCAACATTTGTAATCAAAACCAAATTGAAATACGAATGCCCATTTATAATTCTGAACCTTTATCCCTCCCTTTTCTTCTCCTGCACGGTACCTTGCTACAATAAATAAGAATTCAAAATAACTAAGATTCAGAGTAACGATATAGGCGCAAAATGATTCATTAAATCTTTAGTAGCACGGGGCGGAGGCCAGGGAAAGGCAGGAGGGGGCACTCGCTCCCCACTGGCGGAAATGCAGTGCAAAAATATTATTATTATTTTTTTGCCCCCACCGGAACTCTGGCAAAAATTAGGATTTAGGCTTGGTGAATTGCCCGGAGAAGAAGAAGAGTTAACGTTTTTTTTTTTTGTTTTTTAATTAATCAAAACGACGTCGTTTTGATTAATTAAAAAACAAAAAAAAAAACGTAAACTGCGTCGTTTCCTTGTTTCCAGTTATTTAAAAAAAAAAAAAAAATAGAGAGAGGACGTAATTTCCTCTTTCTTCTCGACAAAAGACCTAGCACAATCTCTCCACAGACTCCGCCCCTTGCAGCGCCGCTCCTCCTCCCCGACGCCGCCGCCGCTGCCTCCTCCTTGACGCCGCCGCTCTTTCTCCTCCTTGCATGCTGCAGTGCTGCCGTCTCTCTCTCTCTCCGGTAATTTCCTCTCTCTCTCTCTACAAATTTGAATGGAGTTTATGGTAAAATTTAAATGTGTTATTAATTTTAATTTCTTCACAAATTGATAAGTTTTCAGGTAATTGTATTTTTTGTTCGTTTAGGTTTATCAATGGATAGATTTGTATTGAAATTGTTCGTTTTAGGTTTATCGTTGTTTTTCATGGATCCACCCCATTTTTCGCACTTTCGTCTCGACCTGAAAATTTTTTTCAGGGGCGCTGCCTGCTCCGAACCCCTGTATAATCTTGCCCCCCACGGAAAATTCCTGGCTCCTGCCCCTGCTTAGTAGTTGACAGTGCTGTTAATTGACGATTTTGGGTCTGTAGAGGGCGGTTATTACCTTTCTGTAAGAAACGGGGTACAATTCTGCCGGCCTTCGAACTGGGGCAATTTGTTGGAATATGGGTTGAGACAGGCTCGAAAATGTTGGTTAGAGAGGGTTGCAAAATCCAGGTGTCGCCGTTGTTGTTAGGGGAGGGCATTGCTTGGAGGGCATGAAATTGCGGTGGCAAGTGACCATTATGGAACCAGGGTTGCACCACCTTGGGTCATCTACGCACTTGATTTCAAAGCAAGCACCGCAGCTGAAGTGTTGTTTGAATCAAGGCTGTGCTAGTGCTGTCAGTTGGTGCACGTACCCTTGGCATGTAGAGGTTTCCATACCCAACAGGCTCCACCTGAATGCAGTCACCACAAATTGTAATTAAGCTTCTTCATACACTTATAAAACTTCCCATCTGAGTGGATATATGGAGTAAATTACCTGCCAATGCCGTGAGTGAATGTTAAACATTAATTTTTTGAGACTTCAAATAAAATTAGACATTTATTTTAGGATGGAGATAGTATTTAGGTAGACGTACCCATAGTGCCAGAAGCATCGCGCCACCCGATCCATAGAAAGTGGCATGAGCAGGCATCCAACCTCCCATCGGTCCCCATTTGAGCTCCCGGAGACTAGGTGACAGAAAAAACCCACCAAAAGAAAACCCAATTACAAAAGACATTCTTAATTTCCTGCATGCAAGCACAAAATTGTACCATTAAAATTCCTTGTTGGACTTTTATTATTTATAATAAATGCATTAAATTGTTTTGAAAAATAAATGGAAAAGAGAAGAAGATAACCTTTAAATGAGCAAAAGCCACAGAAGAGAGAAATGGTGGTAGTGTCAGGCTATGAAGGTGCAAGGTGGGGGAATTTGGGGTTGTGAGTTTGGGAAAATTGGGGAGTTGTGGCAAGAGAATAAATAGAGAGTGCTTGGTAGTGCAGCAAGGTAACAATGTCACGCTTTCTTAATTTAAAACAGAGAGGAAGAATTCAAGCATAAAAACTGACAGGGGATGGGGGTGTTGGTGTGTTGAAGCGCCAAGTTTGCGTTCTGGGATACGAAGGAGGCATAATTTGTTTGGACTTGAAA